>JAHBCN010008134.1:0-40262 GCA_019359885.1 Listronotus oregonensis
AAAACGTTTCAAGTAAAATACACACGCTTACGCGGTAGACTGAAACTTAGCCTGGCGCACTACTGTGCGCATGGCTAGAAAGATATATAAATATTTTTTTTTAAGGCAACTAAAAACTAGAAAGTTTTGAAGTATTAGTGTTATTGTTTTGAGATTTATAAGTGACAAACTATAGTTATAATAATTTTAACACCGCAGGGTAAAGCATGGTTTTATACTTTGTTTTTGGCAATACAAAAACAACATTTACGAGACTACGAATACAACGCATGGAAAAGACTATTTCGATAACGAAACGTTTATAAATACCCAAACTTCTTATGGCCGGTTGCACCAATAATTTTTGGGGGAACTTTAGCGTTAAGTTTTTCTTAAATCTCCAATGTAGATAATGACGTTGCATATTTGAACATTTTAAGGATTAGTTGGCAATACAAAAACAAAATTTACGAGACTACGAAAACAACGCATAAAAAAGTCTATTTCCATAACGAAACGTTTATAAATACCCATATACTTCTTATGGCCGGTTGCACCAATAATCTTAAGGAACTCTTAGCGTTAAGTTTTTCTTAAATCTCCAATGAAGCTAATGACATTGCATATTTGAACATTTTAAGGATTAGTTGGCAATACAAAAACAACATTTTAGACTACGAATGAAACCCCTGAAAAAGACTATTTCTGTAACAAAACGTTTATAAATACCCATATACTTCTTATGGCCCGTTGCACCAATAATCTTAAGGAACTCTTAGCGTTAAGTTTTTCTTAAATCTCCAATGAAGCTAATGACATTGCATATTTGAACATTTTAAGGATTAGTTGGCAATACAAAAACAACATTTACGAGACTACGAATACAACGCATAAAAAAGTCTATTTCCATAACGAAACGTTTATAAATACCCATATACTTCTTATGGCCGGTTGCACCAATAATCTTAAGGAACTCTTGCGTTGTTTTGAAATCCCCCAAGAAGCTAATGACATTGCATATTTGAACATTTTAAGGATTAGTTGGCAATACAAAAAAAACATTTTCGAGACTACGAATACAACGCATGAAAAAGACTATTTCTGTAACAAAACGTTTATAAATACCCATATACTTCTTATGGCCGGTTGCACCAATAATCTTAAGGAACTCTTAGCGTTAAGTTTTTCTTAAATCTCCAATGAAGCTAATGACATTGCATATTTGAACATTTTAAGGATTAGTTGGCAATACAAAAACAACATTTTCGAGACTACGAATACAACGCATGAAAAAGACTATTTCTGTAACAAAACGTTTATAAATACCCATATACTTCTTATGGCCCGTTGCACCAATAATCTTAAGGAACTCTTAGCGTTAAGTTTTTCTTAAATCTCCAATGAAGCTAATGACATTGTATTTGAACATTTTAAGGATTATTTGGGGAATAAAAAACAACATTTACGAGCTACAAACAACGCAAAAAAAATCTTTTCCATAATGAAACGTTTATAAATCCCCCTATACTTTTATGGCCGGTTGCACCAATAATTTTAAAGGGAATCTTGGGGTTAATTTTTTTTAAATCTCCAATGAATAATACATTGCATATTTGAACATTTTGGATTAGTTGGCAATACAAAAACAACATTTTCGAGACTACGAATACAACGCATGAAAAAGACTATTTCTATAACGAAATGTTTATAAATACCCATATACTTCTTATGGCCGGTTGCACCAATAATCTTAAGGAACTCTTAGCGTTAAGTTTTTCTTAAATCTCCAATGTAGATAATGACATTGCATATTTGAACATTTTAAGGATTAGTTGGCAAACAAAACAACTTTTAGGACAGAAAAAAGCATATTGGCTACAGATAGCAATTTCTAAATTACTTTTGTAGCAAGTATCTACACATTCAAGTATTGGAACAAAGCTTTTAAGATACATCACTAACCGAAACGTTGTGTATCAATTAACAAATAAAGACAATGGAAGTCCAAGATTTTAGTGTTATTAAAAGCTTTTAAGCTCAATTCTAAGTGTGCGAATTGACATTGGACATGGCACATATAACACCAAAGTCTGACAGAACTTTTTTACTTTTTTCACAAGAACTTCACTGAAAGTAAACTCATTAAAGAAACATGAAATAGTCATAGAGATATTTTTAAATAAGAACTTTGCAAATTCTGACACAGCAGAACATTAACACCTATTAGTTTACTGCGACTAGCGTGGATTAAATTAAATGATTTACAATTAAATTTCTGCACAAAAATCACATCATAAAATTTAAACCCAGGCAGTCTATTGTCCAATCAGAAATACACAGTATCGCATACAATATTAGTATATTGTCGCTCAAAAATCATGCGCATCGAAAATTTATCATTTTCGATTTGACATTTTTGCGAGTGGGTAGGACCTATTCGAGAATAGTAGTTTTTCTAACAAGTGCAAAAAATGATACTTTCCCGCCCGTGATTACCGTTACCCGAACGACGCGTAGCAGTTCCGACAAGCACTTGAGTGCGGGAAAGACACTTTCCGCAAGAGAGAGCAAGAGCACAAACTTTTAAACATTTATTGGTTAAGTAATATAATTTATAACAAAGAAACAATACAAGATGTATTAGACTTCAGTACCTGACTATGTTCGCAAAAGTACTCCGAAAAAGTGGCATCCCATCTACAGAGATTGATTTTACCGTTCTACAAAGAAGGAGGAAAACTGATATCATGACTGCCCACAGAGTTCTTCATGGTTTGGTTGATTGCCCACAAATTCTGTCTCAACTGAACTTCCATATTCCTCAAAGTCAAAAGAATATTTAATATTCAAACCCATAGAACAAATTATGGACAGAATAGGGCGATTGATAGAGTCATGAGAAATTCAAATGAGCTAAATAAAGATCTTTTTCATGTATCATCATTAATGTTTTATTAATTTTTAACTTTTCTCATGCAACTGATTATGATAATGTATTATTGGTTGGTTTATTGTTCCTCGTATATATCTTTTACTTTACTTGGTAATAGGTTCGCATTCAACTCTCCAGAAAGTTTTTTATCGGAATAATCCATTATTTTACTTGTTAAAAACCTTTAAGTCTTTAAAATATTTAAACAATTTTTGACGGCTAAGAACAATATTTTTGTTGCCATAAAAATAATACAAAACAAAACCTGCTTTGATAATTATTTAACCTAATTTTTTAAAAAATGTCCAGAAACTTCAAAATAATTTTGAAAAAATGCATATTTAAAAAAAAATACCACAGGGTAGATTAAACATAAGCATCCAAATGGGTAGGTATTGTTATTAAGAAGTGATCCAATTTATTATGAAGCCACTCAGATATAGTATTAGGTCTAAATATAGATAGTTACCAGTGCGGAAAAAAATACTGTCCCGCACTAGTGCGGGAAAGTGACACTTTCACAACCAAAATACGTGCACAAAACTAGACAAGTTTGCAGAAAAATAAATTTTCGTTCGTGATTCTTGTAACTAACCTACTTTTTTTAAGATTGTTTGGTTTGAATCTTAAAAAAAAATATTGGTAATTATCAATTTTAAGTTTTTATAATAATTAAGTTTTACACACGAGATGCAGCAATATAAATTAAAAATGATAAAAGTACAAAGGTTTGTATGCTAGTTATTTAACGTTTTGTACATTGAGCAATATATTAGAAATAATAGAGTACAAAATGTTTGTATGCCAATAAAATTTACTTTTTTATGAAGTTTTACATTACATTGTTATCTTACATTAAAAACTTTAATGTTTAGAAATACTGTTGTCTATAAAGTAATATGGGTAGAGTCCGATTTAAAGAAAAAAGACCAGGAACGTTATACCAAAAAAGTCTGCGGTTAAGCCTGCCTCTCTCTACGCTCCACCCATTCGTGGTGAGAGCGACGAGAACAGGAATAATTTTAAAGTGAGAGAGAACAACGCATGCTGATGGCGGCCTTTGCAACTTTAAATCGGACTTTATTACATTTTATTATAATATTTAATTACTTCGCCATGGCTCGCGGGTTTTCTCTCCGCCAGGATTTTTTTATAGCAATATTAATCCACATCTTGTCGGTGTCTTTGAATATCGAAGGTAAAAAAAGGTAGCACATCCTATTGCAGGGCACTATGACTAATTAGGACCTTTACTTTATGAGACACTACAATATTTAGGAAACATGGAACCGATGAACTTTAGGAGTACTTTACTATTTGTAACACCCAGTATAAGACACATCAGCCCCACTTGAGTTAGTACGGGAGTACTCCTCCCTTATGGGGTAGCCCACTACCAGCCTTTAGAACCACAATATGAAATGCCCTCCTCCGGACTTCCCATAAGTTACCTATTTATATTCTTTACTCTGAAAATAATTTAGAAACTTTTTACTTGCTTTCTACGAGTAATCGTAATGAGCATGAGATCGTGACCCATATTGTATGGATAAATGTAACCTTACCTCGATTTTTATGTTTAATTTTTTCACATGTGGTGAACGTTTGTTTATAAATCCCAATTTAATTTAACTATGTTTATTAATCCTAATTAAAATATTACCATATAGAATGCTATTTTCCCATAGTTCACAATGTATTTTAGAGCACATGTTGTCACTTTTAAGAACGCATATTCATCTCTAAATACCTGATCGCAACAACGTCGACCAGTGTTACATCCCAGTTTGAAGGGGTAATTCCAAGTAGAAAAGCAGCGTTAAAACAGGGGGATGTCCACAAAAAAAAAATAAAAACAAAACTGACAAACTACTTTATTAGGAGGGTACGATAAATATTGTCTACTAAAGTAAATAGAAATATACTAAATATGTTCTATAGTTTCGTATGCTTTGGGAATACTCGCCTTGAATTTTTCTAGAAAATGAGACCACTTTGGTCCAGGTCCCAGGTTATAGCGAGCTGAGCCTGCTCAGCCCTATTCATAGGGGTCAATAGGGCTGAGCAGGCTCAACTCGCTATACTCCGGGACCTTGAGGGAAGTGGTTTCATTTTCTAGAAAATTTTAAAGCGAGTATTCCCAAAGAAAACATATCAAAATCAAGAAATATACTAAATACGCGTGTTTTGCCCACGTATTTACTTGCTGGCCGTATTGACATAGCTCCAAAAAATAACCCAATAAATACTTTCACTAAAATATGTTATAATGCAAGTATCGTCAACCAGAAAAAAAATTGCTCCTATGTAATGGCACCGCTTATGACGTCATTTCTCTGTAAATATAAAACGCTAGGTGCGTAAAAAAATTATTATTTTTTATTTTATTCAACTAATAATTCCTAAAGTTTATAAGTGGTGCGCGATGTAATAACACATCATTAAAAAATCTAGGCAAGTGATTCCTTTAAGTTTTATATATAATAACAAAACAAAACAAAGCAATGTGGCGGAATCTTTCACGGCAAAATCCAGAATCTATGTATTCAAATTATTCAATACATTTTTGTAAAGATCATTTTGACGTAAGTTTTTACTTTATTTCATAAATTTTAAAATAGTTTGATGTACGTAATCATCTTGTTGTTGGTGTAATATATAATATTACAATTTATTACAAACACAATTCAATCATATAACTTCTAAATATAGGCTACTCTGAAATGTATACATGTGAATAAAACCGGTTCCATGGATTTTAGTCTTAATATCTAACTATCGGGTTTTACTAATTGTAAGTAGACAGTGTATTTACATAAAAGCTTTAACGTTTCTAAATTCTTCTGAAGAATCTTCGTTCGACGCAAAAAACTCTCCTAGCATCAACAAATCAACTCTTGGCAAGTAAAACCTATTTGCTTTGAGAACTTAAAACTTTGCAACTGATCGCTGGAAACCACAAAATATTTTATAGAAACAGTGAAGAGATTGTTGAAATGAAAAAAACACAAAATGACGTTTACATAGACGTGACGTTATTCCATAAATCCCATTTCATATGATATTTGTATCATGCCAATTATAGGTACCGAGATTGATAGAACCATACTTGCTGAGTATCTATTTTTGGTTTAAAATGCATTTTTTTAAGTAAAAAAATAATATGGTTAGTTTAAACAATTCGTTTTTTTTTTTTAAAATAGCAAGCATTTAAATTAAAATTAATTACCTTTTTGTTTACATTTTAATTAGAAAGCATATAATGTAAGCGTTTAATTATATTTCATTAGGCCACAACACAATTGTGACCTTTAAACTATTTAAACACCCACACACTATACGCCTAAAAAATTACTTGAAATGAAGACCGAATTTTCATGACAAAAAGTCGACAAGGGACAAAATGATGTATGGTGTTGTTTGTAAATGTGTATTATTGTATTGGCGAAGCTAAAAAAACAATGAATTACTGCATGGTATAATTTAAATAGATGAGCAAGGTCCAGCGGCCACATCGCCCTTAGTTACTTTTAATTTTTAATAATTCTGTGTAATCTTAGTTTCGTTTTATGTTTTAAAATATAAAATATAAAGGTAGCAAAATAGAACTTATGATATTTTTTTGTATGTTCAGTATTATTTTTTTTTTAATTATTTGTGAAAAATATCGTGATTTAAAGGTTTTTTTAAAATGTTGTAAAACTTTTATTTATTCGCTAATTCAGATAACTAGTCCCATATCGTCAGTCCTCTGAGGTAGTGGCGTATTAAAAAAGTCTCCTTTTTTGTGATACGTCACTACGTTAGGAGACCCAGGATGTAGAAACAGTTTTCTAAACTACCGAATAAACAGAACTTTACAACATTTTAAATCATTTTTCGCAAACTTATTTTTTTTAAACATAAAACGGAACTAAAGAATTACACAAAGTTATTAAAAATTAAAAGCATTAAATGGCAATATTGCTGTTCATCTACTTTTAATTAAATTATACTATACAGTTCTTCTTCTTCAACCCTCGGAGCTGTCTTGATTTTCTACCGGAGGCAGCCTCTTGGGCTTTTTGTGCCTAATCTCCCATTATCTTTTACATGGGCTCATTTTTGGTCGCCCAAAAAATGACTATGCTTTGTAATTCAACGCTTTACATTCTGGTAGGCTGTTTCTTCCCCCTTGTCGCACACTCTGCCACTTGGGTCCCCACTTCTATGAGCCAATCTTGTGTAGGTGTCCTTTTAGGTTATCGTGCCCCAGCTCTAATGTTATGCGAAGTCTTTTTCTACTTTGTCTGAGTAGTTCTTCCTTCGTTCTTTTTGATGGGCCCCTTATGAAGCCTGTTCCATGTCTTATTCTACTGAGGCACACTCAGTATTCCTAATATTTGTTTGGGATCCATTCCCTTGTTTGCACTCGTCGTGTAGTTTTGGTCACTCCAAGGGCAGGCTCTAGTCTTAAGTATGGTGTGGATGATCCTTGTTTCGCTAGCTCGTCCGCTTTTTCGTTTCCTACTATTTCCGAATGTCCTGGTACCCACAGGAAAGTCACCTTGTTGCGTTCTTCTAGGACTTCCCCTTCTTTTAGGCATTCCTATGTCAGTTTACCTTGGGATTTACAAGTGCTCCTAGTGATGCCTGGCTGTTTGATGCCTGGCTGTCTGATATTATGCAGATCCGCTTGTTTTTATAAGCCCTCCCGTTATTTTTTTTGCACAGTGCAGTAAAGCATATATTTCAGTTTAAAATACAGAAATGTGTGTTCCTAGTGAAATGGCAAATTGTAAATTCCTCATTTCACTGTTCACGCCTGCTTATGTTCCCTGCTTGGTTTTGGATCCATCTGTATACCAGATAATGTCTTCAACTGTGCTGAGGAGATCAGGTTGCGTCCACTCACTTTGATCTGGAATTTTTATGTCAAAGTTTTTGTTAAATGAGTATTTGGGAATCATTCGGTCTGTTCTCACGTTTAGGATATTGTCACCAATCTTACTTTTTATGTCGTTATGTCCCAAACTAGCGTCGACACCAGCTGGTTTTTGTTGTAGTCGGAAGTAGCCCATTCTTGCCTTTTCCATCACTATAAGGTTAAGTGGTGGTAGGTCTAAGAGACACTTCCCGGCTGCTGTTGGGGTTGTTTTAATTGCTCCTGTTATAGATATGCAAGCAAGTCTCTGTACCTTGGTCACTTCTGTAACAGCAGTTTTTTGTCGCATTTTTGTCTAGGATGACACCCAAATGTTTTACGTCTCCCACAATCTTGATTGTTTCACTTCTTAGGTTTAAGGGTCCTAGGCCCTCTAGTTTTATCTTTTTTGGTGAAGGCAACAGTGGCTGATTTGAATGGGATTATATTTAGTTCCTCCTTACTTGTCCATCTGGTAACTTTGTTTAGGGCTTGTTGCATTTTATCCCTAACAGTGTTGTTAAATTTTCCTTGGGCACAGTGTTTGGTGCCTTTGCAGTTGTAGGACATTTGGTAGGTCGTCTATGACAAGGTTCCGTAGCAGTGGGGACAGGACTTCCTCCTGAGGACATCATCGCTCAACCCGAGCTACAAGAGTTTCTACAAGAATTGAAGTATATACTAATGTGCTCTTAAGCATGCAGTCTATCCACCTGGAGCTATAGTTTCACTAATGCAATAATACACATTTACAAACAAGACTATACATAATTTTGTTCTTTGTCAACTTTTATTCATGGAATTTTGATCTTTATTCCAAGTAGTTTTTTAGCTTTATAGTATATAGGTAGGTGTTTAAATAGTTTAAAGGTATAAGCGTATAGTCAATATTTAGTATTTAAAAAGGCATACTGAGTACGATTGGTACCTTTTTTCTTCAATGGGCTGACGGTTCAACAATTTAATTTGAAATCGAAACTACAATTAAAAGTACGCAAATAATTATCGCTAGTTTATTTTACGCCATTTAGGTAACGATTTCTTTCTCTGCTTATGACGTGTAACTAATTTTTTTTTAAAACATTGTGCTAAATACAAAAAAAACAATTTGCTCTAATAGAATGTATTGTTTTAATACAAAAGACTATTAACTTAAATTACCATTTTCTTTTATATTTTACACGACATCAAAATTAATTCCACAACTAAGTATATTTTAATTTATTTTCTTTTGTTGTTGACCATATATTAAAAGCATTAGATCGTATTTCATTAAGTTATGAAACAAAATTATGGTATACATTTTCCCCTTTTCGCCCGAAAGAGGTCCTGGAATTAGGGGAGAATATCAGAACAAAAACCTGAGAAGGGACAATGTCGTCTGTGGTTTTTGTTTACAAGTGTACAACGTCGCGTAAGCAAAAACGTATAGCTAGATTATACATCATTCCGCGTGATAATTTAGCTGAAAGTAACAGGTTTTCATATAATCCGGTCAAAATGAGCATAAAATTGTGGTAGGTTTGAGGAATTTCCTATTCTTGGTGAGGGTATACTATTATTGATCCTATGTCGGCAAAAAAAATATTCACGGTCAAAAATATATTTTTTTTTACATTTTTCTTGCATACGGTAAGTTTATAAAAATATAGATTTAATCAAAATTCTAGACCAAACATTTATACTTTTTTGCCTACGAATCACCATTCTTGAGATATAACCATATGAAATATAGAAAATAATAATATGTATGCTTACTATGATATGCTATAGAGGGTGTCCCATAACTAATAGACAATAGAGCAACTGAAGATACTAAACATCAAAATGGACCGATCAGGTTCTATAAGTTTTTCTGAAATATTACTTATCAAAGAGGTACAGAGTGCTCAAAGTGAATATTTTTACTTTCAAAAATAGATCACAATTGAAAAACGGTTGAACGTATTAAATTGAAAATTGGCATATTTATGTTTTGAGATTGAAAAAAATCAATCTTTAAATATTTTTAAGATTTTCTCTAGAGGGCGCTAATTACACACACTGAGTTTATTAAAACCATCTTTTTTTTTCTTACCTGTAATATGGGGAACGTTTTGATAAAATTTTCTTAAAGATACACTTTTTCTTAACTTAAAGAGTATAATTTGTCGATCTTGATATGTCTAGCTGTTTTCGAGATATTTGAACCCTAATGTTTCATTGCGTGCTATGTAGGCCAATGGAAATCAATAGGTTTCAAAGTTGGCCATGAATTCCCAAATAAATGCCAACAATCGAATACGACTGTTGCCTAGCAACGAAATTATTTTATATTCATAGCAAGAAAATATTATGGTGTAAGACTATCTAATCGTATTAGCTATATTTTAGCGTAGAAACATGTTTAACTTATTTTAACCAAGTTTTATCGCAATTTAACACTATGTCTTGTGGAAAAAAACGTAATATTTGCCGTAACTGCTTACGTAATTAATGGGCATCCCCTTGTTTATTTTTACCATTAAAATTACCGTTTATGAGAAAAATGCAACAGACCGATATTTTTTACCATTTACTTTATTTTTTGCACGTATCGATCAATGGGAATTTTTGACATTTTATTTATAATAATGTACAGGGTTATCCAACAAGGACTAGACAGGTCGCTTATGATTCTACCTGTACTTTGATAAAAAAAAAGTGAAATAGCCATTATATATAATTTTTACCTTCGAATCCAAAAATGATTAATGTAAAATAATTGAACATAATGGCAAAAAAAACTGCTAGGGGTCATTTTAATATTTTTTTAAATGGACTCCCCAATTTTTTATGAGATTATCCGATTCCTCGTATATCTTTTGATCTAAAATGATATTTTTTTAATTCAAAATGGTCCAAAATGGTGGCACGTTTAAATCGAAAAAATTTTCGTGTACCGTGTCATTAACACCTGAAATATTAATACGGATACCTGTTCACTCTTTAACGGTAGTGTCATTCAGAAAACTAAAAAAAAATAAAATTTAAAAGTTGTTTATATTTTTCATGAATTAGGAACAAATAGAGTTAAATAATGAAATATTCATTAGAAGACCGTCTACACATTATAATACAATAATATAAGAATTAAGACTCTATTTGTAAAATAGATACAAAACAAATATAAAAACAATATAACATATAAAACAAATAACCCATAAGAAAAAACTTAAAAACTCTTAATAATATAAATGTTAATAATGTCCTCCGTTGTTTTCGAAACAGGACCGATGCTCCCTTTTTAGTCTTTCCAGAGAGTCCCTTATAATATTGTAATCCTGGTTAAGTCTATCAATTTCATTCACAATTTTTTGCTGTAGCTCATTGATATTTTTATTGGGCCGTTGATAAACTACGTCTTTTAAATGGCTCCATAAAAATGTATCCATGATTGGGGTGATATCTGGACTATTGGGTAGCCAATGTAGCGTTCCGTTACGGCTAATCCACTCGTTGTAACGCCCATTCAAATATACTACCACTTCTCGAACGGCATGAGGTGGAGCGCCATCCTGCTGCCAAATAATATTATTGTAGATTTGTAATGGCAATCCTTCCAAGAGGTCCTCGATATCGTTTTGAAGAAAGTGAAGGTATCTTTGGCCTTTTAAAGAGCCACGATAAAATAGCGTTCCAATAATTTAATTTCCTAACATCCCACACCAAACATTAAGCGAGCTCCTACCTTGAAACTTTATCATTTCATATTTATGAGGGTTAGCTGCTGCCCAGTAATTTGTATTTCTTTGATTGTATATTCCTGATGTTGTGAATAACGCTTCATCAGTCCATAATATTTTATTGTATAAGTTGTTGTACTCGTCTTTCTCTCTCATCAACATCGAAGCAACAAATCGAAAATGAAGTTCTTTTTGTTCTTGAGTTAGATACTGAACGAAAAGGATACAATATGGTTTGATACAAAAATTTTTCAGAGTTCTTTGAACTGTTTCATAACTGACCCTTCGGAGCTCTAGGCCATACCTTACTTCTCGTACTGCCTTCAGAACAGAACTCATCGGAATTATCCTAAAATATTAAACAATTGCTCGATTTCTTATGTTTTGTCTTCCTATATTTCTTCGCCTATCTTTCAATGTTTTTGTTTCTTCAAATATAGTCTTAATTCTTAGAATTGTATCCACTGAAATGTGTCTCTGGAAACTTTCGAAAAATCTTCTTTGCGTTTCTCGAGCATTTTCTCCGCTTGTGAAATATAAATGTACAATGCATAGACGGTCTTTTAATGAATATATAATTTTTTAACGTCATTTGTCCCTAATTCATGAGAAATATAAACAACTTTTAAACTTAATTTTTTTAGTTGTCTGAATGACACTACCATTAAAGAGTAAACAGGTATCCGTATCAATATTTCAGGTGTTAATGACACGGTAGATGAAAATTTTTTCGATTTAAACGTGCAGAAAATGGACCATTTTAAATTAAAAAAATATTATTTTAGATCAAAAGATATACGGGAACTCGGATAATCACATAAAAAATATGGCAAAAAAACTTCAAAATGACCCCTAGCAGTTTTATTTGATATTCAATTATTTTACATTAATCATTTTCGGGTTCGGAGGAAAAAATTATATATGATGGCTATTTCACTTTTTTTTATAAAAGTACAGGTAGAGTCACAAAAGCGGCCTGTCTACTCCTCGTTGGCCAACCCTGTACCTAAGACCTACAGCAATATTTAGCTTTAGGGGACTTTATGCAAATTGAAATTTCTATTTTGACCGGACTAACATTCGACTCAAAATTTAACTAACTCTGAATAAATTGCCATTTAATTTTGTTAAATGTTAATTAAAATGTGCATATGGAAGTTGAACATGGTTTTTAAATAAACGCAAAGTTAATTTAGTTTTTATTTAGCTATTACCGTGCATATATTATTTGTTTATTTTCCAAAAATAAAAGAACATAATATTTTTTACGTAAAGACTGTAAGCAAAGTTAAACAAAATTAAAATGCAAAGTATATGTTTTACCAGAATTCTACTTTAAGACAGCAAATAGTTAAAAAATTGTAAATTATTATGTTTCTTGAGTAATACACCAGCCGCCGAGTAACGAACTTGTTGTTAAATTTAATCAAAATAATTCAACAAAGAGTTTAAAATGAAAACTCTTGGCAACAGGGCTTACTAAAATGTTAACTATTTGTAAAAAATAATTTAGTTTGATATAATGCATTTAAAATTATGTAACATAGAAAAAAATATAATTAATTACGTTAAACAGAATATAAAAAAAAAAAAGTTTGCACTCTAGCAAAGTTATTTTATATATTTTCTTTAAAAACAAGTAGTAAGAAAGATAGCTCTAGGGGACAATACTGCAGAACTTCTTTAAATTTGGTTTTTAACAGGTTCTTAATATAGTTCATACCTATTAAATTTTATTGATAAATTCAGGTAGTAGGTATTAATTACATCTAGACATCAGACAAAATATTTGCTTTCTTTTGCTAAAAAATTGATTGCTGCGTCGGTTTAATAAATATTAGTAAGACTATTTATTTTCAATATTTTATTACTTACTGCTTTAAATATTCATTTTTTTTTAAACAAAAGAAAAATAAATATTTTTATGTATATTTGTATGTATGTATATGTTTTTTTATAATTACCTAGAAAATACCCCTTTTGTCTTGTAAATGTCGTGACAAAAGCTGTAACATACGGTACTAAAAGAAACCGTTAGAGACCCGATGTCTTGTTCGAAGTTCTCATTAAATTACAGGTTGATCTAAGAATTTTGCATTACAATAAAAAATATTCTAGGTTTCAAAAACAGTGGATATCAGTTTCTGTTTCACTTCCCTGAAAAAGCTACATAGCTTTTTCCGGGTGATTAGCGGTGTCGTATCAACTGATTTTAATCCTCGGGGATCAAGGAAAGCCTTACGCTAATTAGTGGGGTCCTTCCTCTGGGGCTAAGCAGGCGCTATGGGCAGTTAAAGACTAGATTTCTGTCGTTTTAACATTTTGTGTTGTGCACGGGGTTGTCAGCAAGCTAGTTGTACGCAACACTAGTACCAGTCTTTGGTTTGATCACCAATAACTGTGCCTCTTATCCATAAAAAAAACATTTACAAAGTTTAATTTTCTAAAAAATTCGGAATTTCTGGGGGCTTCGAGCACAACTTTCATATTTTGACGTTAAAATCGCACAAAACGCTCTTGAGCTACTCAAAAGTCTGTAAATGCTTGACTGGAAACTCACCTTTATAGCGTCCTTGTAAAAGTTACTATAAGTAGAGGCGCTGTTTCTGAAATCAAGAACATCTTTTCATTGCAATGCAAGATTATTAGATCACGTCTTAGACGGTGGAGTGCGTTTGAAGAGGATTTTGAACAAGACATAACTGCGAATCGGACACATACTACGTATTTTTCTCTAACAGTTTTTTTGGTTACGCATGATATAGCTTTAAACACGTCATGAACCTAAGGAAGAAGGATCATTCTCTGGGTTAATTTTTTAGAAAGAAAACATATACACATATACTAATATACATAAAATTATTTTAATTCTTTTGTTTTGAAAAAGAACAGATGAATATATAAAACAGTATGTAATAAAATATTAAAATAAATAGTTTTACTAATATTTATTAAATTAAACAAAAATTTACAGAACCTGTAAAAAAACAAATTTAAAGAAGTTCTGCAGTATTGCTCTCTTCAGCTATCTGTAATAATGCTTGTTTTTAAAGAAAACTTTGTTAAACTGACACCTATTTTTTTATTTTGAGCAAGGTTTTTTTTATTGTTTAATCGATTTTAAACGCGAAATCCCGTACTAAATTATTTATTGACAACCAATTAACAATATACGAGTATATTTAAAAATGTGCTATGTGGCAGAAATTTGTCAATTTTCACTATTTGTTAACTTGGTTTGTTATTAGGTTTACTGTTAACTTTAACAACGAGTTTGTTACTTGGCCGTAGGTTTCTTGTAAATCACAATATTATGCGTCCATAACTTTGAATAGTTTTAATATTAAAAACAAAATCTCGGAAAACCGGTTTGTTATTTAGTATTAGTGTGAGACTTAAAAAGTACAGTGATTTATTGATAACTTAATAAAACTTTATCGATGTAAAAATGTTTAATTTATTTTCTTATTCTTTATTGCAGCACAATAAAAAAAACTAAAATACTAATATGATCAAAATTACATTTTAATTAGATATTTTGGAATTTATAATTTGACTTCTATTTACAACGTGTGACATATCTTTACTTCTAAGGCAAAGTAAAAGACTAAAATGCAATTTTTGTGTTATAAACAAAAAATAAGATAAAATATGACAAAAATACTGTGGAAAAGTTACATAACACACTAAAAAAATCTCAGATCCACTGACGAAGACGGGTCTTACTGCAACTCCATTGTCGCTACTACCCGAAAAGCGTTACATTACCATTTCACTTAGAACAAAATTTAAATACTTAAGACAAAATCTGAAGTTATTCATAAAAGGATTTTTATAAGAAAAGTAACTCTTTTGTTGTTGGGACTGCTTTTATGTAGGTTTCAGTTAAACTACTGATTAACATATAAGAAGTAAAGCGACATTACTTTAAAAGTGACTCTATTTAAGTTAATTTATTATCAAGTCAAAAACATGGATAATTTTTTTTTAAGCTTAAAATTAAAACAATTCAAAAAGCATAATAGGGTTAAGTAATTCATACTTGATGAAAAAAGTATTTAATAAATATTGAATTACTGCTTATGTAGTAAAACCTTAAACTCTTAGGTTTTTTGTTGGTCATTCTGTCAATACCAATTTTTTTAAGTTAAAGTTTTTCCCTAGTGATGATATGATTTGCTAACATTCCAGCTTCTTTGGAGTAGTAATTTAAACCAATATAAAAACATGTACTTTAAAATGATTTAAACTTTTCTAGGTGTTAAGTACAAATGGCACAAAACATGGAATTCTTATTTTATCCATATCTGCTGAGTTTTCTAATTATTTACTTCCTATACATGCTTATTCCATAATTTTAAAGTGATTTTAAAAAGTATGATTTTCCACAATTGCAATATTTGCACCCATATTGCCGATTTTTGCATAGTTGCTTGAAACCAGTAATTATACTTTCAAATACAAGCAGCTTTTCCCCAAATAATATGAAATTTTTAGTAGATTTGGAACTTTGTTGCCAATAATCACACACTTAAAAATAGGTAACAGTATTCCACTCATCTTCTTATTATTTTTTTTTGTGAATTTAAAAAGTATAATTTTTTACAATGTTGCAAGCACAGTTCGGATTTTTGCACAGTTACCAAAAACAAGTAATTATACTTTCAAAAATAGGTAGCATCCCCATCAATTTAAATTTTCTAGAATTTTTAGGGGATTAAAAAAGCATGATTTTTACCAATAACTACACTCTCAAAAAACCGAATCTAAATTTTCTAGATTTTTTAATGGATTGACAAAGCATAAGTTTTGCCAATCGTCACACTTTAAAAAAACAAGGATATTAACCTTTTACGCAACTTTTTAAAAATTTACCAGAAACCAGTAATCACACTTTCAAATATAGGTAACAGCCTCAACTAATCCTTTTTAAATATTTTCAGTAAATTAATAAAGTATGATTTTTTACTATTACAACATTTGCACCAATAATGCCAATTTTTGCACAGTTTTGCACACTTTTTCCGTTGTTTCAAAAACAGGTAGCATTTCCCCAAAATTTTGTTTTTTTTTTGGATTTTGAGTGGATTTGGAATATTTTGCCAATAATCACACCATCCAAAATAGCTAACAGTCTCCCACTTTTCCTCTTTAAATTTTTTAATAAATTTTAAAAGTATAATTTTTTACAATGTTGCACGCATAATTTCAATTTTTGCACAGTTGCCAGAAACAAGTAATTATATTTTTAAAGCAGGTAGCACTCCGCCAACTTAAGTTTTCTAGAACTTTTATTAAATTGGAAAAGCATGATTTTTAACAACAATCATACTCTCAAAAAAAAGCAACCCCTCACTAAACTTTTTAAAAATTTACCGGAAACCAGTAATCAAATATAGATTACAGCCCCCCTCTAGACTTTTACAAATTTCTTGGTGAATTTGGAAAGTAGGATCGTTTTACAGTTTTGTACACTTTTGTACACTCACCATATTTATAAACAATTACGTGTATATTTACATTTTGAACAACACAAAGGTCAAACTATTTCTATTAATAATAAGCATAAACTGATTGTTATAGAAGGGGTGTTAAAAAATTGCTCTTAATCTGCCAGAGCTAGTCCGTCCCTGGCAAAACTAAATAAGCCAAATATGATTTAATTAGTTCATTTTAAGAAGCCCTTTCCCAGTAACAAATCTTTTTAAAAATTTTAAAAATTCCCTAGTTTTTTAAAAAGTTATTTAAACAAAAACGATTTCCAGGGGCGTCCGTTATGTACCTGTATCTCCGTAGGGGAGGGTCATAGGAAAAAGGAACTTGTCATAATATTTTAAGGCATTCTATAAGATTTAGACAGATTGCCCACATATTCTGAGACACCCTGTATATATCCTGTGAAACCTGATTTAAGGGTAAAATAATTTTTACAATTTTTCACAATTTGTGGCCATTAATTAAAAAGCCTTTTCATAAATTAAAACTAGTATCATAAGTTTCTTATATAAAGAAAATTTTAAAAAATATATAACACCAAAGACACCAAAAAGAATTGTCCAACTTAAATACGCAGAAAAATATTTTTATTTTTACAAGCAGATAATTAAGACGGCTTATACACAATTCAAAGTATAATTGGATTAAGAAAATGGAACAAAAACAGTCTAAGCAAAAATGCCATTCTTTCTTTTCATAACCTCTTGAACAAGTACACAAGGATTGCTTATTAAAAGTTAAACAAAAGTTTTAAATAAATTTCCCCCTCTTCTCTCCAAAGTCCAAAAATTTAGTTTAATTAAAATTTCACAATGCTTCGCTTACTTCTAAAATAAAAAGTCATTTATTCCTCTTCTCATAAGTATGTTTCTATTTAAATAAAAATATTATTATAATGTTAACGTATACTAGGTTTTTTTTATTTTTGTATTTCTCGATTTGACTTTAAGGAGAGCAGTAGATATGCTATGT
This sequence comes from Listronotus oregonensis, assembly GCA_019359885.1. Taxonomy (NCBI): domain Eukaryota; kingdom Metazoa; phylum Arthropoda; class Insecta; order Coleoptera; family Curculionidae; genus Listronotus; species Listronotus oregonensis. The sequence continues at coordinate 17,987 of JAHBCN010008134.1, forward strand.
GCGTTCTAACACAATAAGGGTAGTTTTTCCCATGTATTTCTTATGGGGGAAATTTAAGCCCCGAAGTAGGGTAAGATGATACGTTCTGCATCATCCCAATCCGGATTAGCTTTATATCTCGAAATCTTGACGTCACACATTAATTAGGAATCTTAGGCGAGGCTTATTTTAGAGTACTGCGCATGCGCTAAAAAAATGGCGCCTGTCACCTGTCAAATGTCACCTGTCAACTGTCATATTTCGCGAACCACGTGACTTAGGAAATTTAGCTTACGTGGATGAGATGTATCTTAGGGCCTTACGCAAGCGCTAAAAAAATGGCGTCTGTCACCTGTCAAATGTCACCTGTCACCTGTCATATTTCGCGAACCACGTAACTTAGAACCTGCTTACGTGGATGAGATGTATCTTAGGGTAGGGTAAGATGATACGTTCTGCATCATCCCAATCCGGATTAGCTTTATATCTCGAAATCTTGACGTCACACATTAATTAGGAATCTTAGGCGAGGCTTATTTTAGAGTACTGCGCATGCGCTAAAAATGGCGCCTGTCACCTGTCAAATTACCTGTCAACTGTCATATTTCGCGAACCACGTGACTTAGGAAATTTAGCTTACGTGGATGAGATGTATCTTGGGCCTTACGCAAGCGCTAAAAAAATGGCGTCTGTCACCTGTCAAATGTCCCCCCTGTCACCTGTCATATTTCCGAACCACGTAACTTAGAACCTGCTTACGTGGATGAGATGAATCTTGGGGTCTTACGCATTTCCAAAATAATGGCGGCGATAAAATTTGTCATTATGTTCTAACCTAACATGGGGGGAGGGGCCCCCTGCGCTTAAGCGGCGGGCCCAGAACCTGGGGCTTAGGCGTGGGGTGAAGAACCTTATTATTATTATATTAATCTTACAATTTTTGAATATTAAATAATAAAACACATTGTATATATTAAATTAATTTATTTAAACCCATATACAGGGTGACTCAAAAATAGGCTACATTTAATTTGCTACTAACATTACATAAAATTACAATACTACGTTCCCCCTAACTATTTAACCCCAAATTTCAATTATCTCTATTAAAGGGAAAAAAAAATATTTATTAAATCTTTTTTACAGATCCTATTAATGGTGAATATCTAACGTTTATCATGAATAATTAAACAGTAGGCTTTTGGGGTTAGCGGGAAAAATTTTCTTTTTTTTCAATCTTTTAGTCTTACATCAATAAATAAGAATTTAATATTTCATTCTGTCTTGAACAATCAATTACAATTAGAAGCGCATACCCAAAGTTTTTTGGGGGTAAAAAGTGGTTCGTTTTCTTTCTAGTAGTAGCTCTCTTGAAATTCGGAATACATTTCATAAAGAAGTATTAGTCCTCTTGAAATCTCCAAATTTAAATTATCATACGGATAAAATTCCGAATTTAAATAAAGCTTCACATTTGATACATTACAATGATCAAATAAGCTACTGTTTTTGTTTAATTTATCCTTTCGGGCTTTTGAAAACCCCAAAATTATCCATCTGGGTCTTTCCACCTACACCGAAGTCTTTATATTCCAGGTAAGTTGTTTTCAATTGGAACTGATGGATGTTCTTTAGTTCCCAGCTTTAAAAAAATATAATTCGGTTCCATTTTCAATAAATTTTAAAGCTCTATCCGTTCGACATCAGATACTGTAATATGTGGTAGCCTCCAAACAATCTTATCAATAGTAACTACCACTGCTTCAGCCGTATTAATAATAGCATTAATGTCAGAAGGGCTTCTTACTAACACCAATTGTTTAACTTTATGGTATTTTTTTAAAATCTTGCAAATCCTAGTAGGGTTCTTAGCGGGACCAAACATTAAAACTTCCGTGGTCGGGGCCAACGATATCGCAAGTAAATTCATCATCAATACTCCAACCAGCATTTTTATATTTATTTAATTCGTTAACATTGTAAGAAATATATCCTTTCATGGTTGCTGCTATTCCCGGGTATCTAATCGAGTCAATATCTTTCCACCAATTTCAAGACGAATTTCTTCAAAGAGGTGACCGAAAAGTTGTTTACAAGTTTCGCTGTGTTTGAAACTGATCCATCCCAAAATCCTTTTAAAGTCTTCCTTCTAGATAAATATGGCTCGCCAAGGCAGAGTGTATATATCGGTTTGCTGTACAGGTATTCGAATTTTGTCATTATTTTTAAAAGAGTTAGTGTACGGCAAATGACTATGTCTCCCAATTTTTTTTTAATAGAGTTATCAAAGTTTGAGATCCTCCCCATTTAAAAAACTCATTTTGAGAATTCTTTACAATTAGGCCTTTCAAGAAACTTTTTATTTTCTGCTGTTAGGCTCTTTTTTTGTTTTTAACAATTGTTCAAAATCAGCACTTTTCTTGGAGTTATATTTAATAACCATACTACGTCTGCTCTGTACAGCAGTTTGTAATATACTGATAAACCCGACACAAAACGTTTTCCCATATGCTTAAGGTTAATACTTAGAAATACCTGAGCCACCCCTGCCCTATGAACAAATGGGTTTACCCAATAACAATAGGTAATAAAATCGTTAAAGGTTTGTTGGGGTATTGTCCGTCAAAAGCCATAACGTATACTTTGAGACAGACTATAAAAATTTTAAAAAAATTTAACAATCCTATCATGTATGAATGGTTCTTTCTTTTTTACATAAGCATAAGAGATATGATTAAATAAAGGGAAAATTTAAAAGTATACTATTGTGAACCTAGTTGCATCCCAAAATTAATTTATTAGTATAACGAACGGTCATATATTACATATTGATAATAACCTAATTTTTGTTCTGTATATTTATATGCCTACACTAAAACTCTTTTTCTTTAAAAGTTAAAATAGTCATAAATAAACAATATCAAAAAAAATTTAGACCCACTTTTTTCCCCATTAACTTGACTTTTAAAAAATATTCCATGTAGGCGTAACTTAATTAACATAAATAAATTTAAAAGATCAAATTCCTTGTCGATTTAAATAAATTACCATCATCTCTGGAAGAGCATTATTAGCTATATCTAGACTTCAAATAAAGTTTGTCAAGTTGTAATTCACTCATCTAATATATTTCCTTTTAGGATCAAAATCAATCATATTGGCATGATTCAAAAGAGCTGATACATTTGTGGAGAATCTAAGATTGTTGTCGTTTTAACATTTAGTTCTGTAATGTTGGAATGTTGGATTGATTATGAATTATGTTGATATTACCATGTTAGTATGTCACAACTATAGTTTATTACTTCCAAAGAAAAATTGTATAAACAACATTACAAATACTTTGACATAGTATACGGGGTTTTTTTAAAGTTAACATAATTATTTTTTCCCTAATTTCATTTTCAATAACATGTTGATCAAACTCATAGTGGAAAAAATCTTTAAACATAATGAAATTAAAAATCACTTCAATTTTTTTGGGGTATTTTTTTTTAAAGAAAATAAAAAAAAGAAAAGCCCAATTTCCATAAAATTAGTGCTCCAGAGATAAAATACTCTCCCAGTCGGATCTCTGGGAAGGAGTACTTCTTTTTCCCCCCTCCCAAAACAAATCTTTCGCAGATATTTGGGCAACTCTAATTAAAATTTTTTCACCTTTTTATCATCAAAATCCACACTTTTTTTTTTTAAATGAACATTAACCAACCTTTTTCCAGGTTATAAACTTTAATCTTTTTGTTCCCTGCCCGTAGGCTAACGTTCGCAACGTCATGGCTCTACCACAGTTTCTAACCCTAATCAGGTAGACCCGATTTAACCTCTAATCAAAGGCCCGGGATCCTTTGGTTAAATTACTACTGGGGGTTTTTCCAACTTCCTTTTGTTTTCTTTTTTCAATAAAGATTTACAGTATTATTTCCTTTTCCCCCGGCCGAAGCAATCATTCCACGTGGTTTTTTTTTATAATGAGCTGGCTAGGTTCTCAAAAAAAGCCTCTTAAGACCAAAAACACACACACTAATCTTGGTATGAAAGCCACCTATTCCTAGGTTCCCAATTTAATTTAAATAATTTAAAACCCCTTTTATATTTTTCTTTTTTTTTCCCGTGCTCTACTAACATTATCAACTCCTTAGTCGTTCAGATCATGGCTTGGTTAAAAAAATTTTTTTGCCATACCCTTGGGATTCTATCTGTTTTCCCCTTTTTTCCATTCGAAATTTGTAAATAATTTAGAAAAGTTTTACCAGGCATTGATTTTTTTCCTCATACCAAAAAACTTCCCAAAACCCTTTAAATAACAAACCCCTTAGACTAAAAATCCGAAGTTACAAAAAAAATTTTTTTTTTTTAAACGACAGGCTAGCACCAAAAAGAAACCGTATATTTAACTATCTTGAAAACCCAAAGTCTGTTTTAAAAAATATAAAAGATAAAGTCTTACTTTTTCAAATCTTTTTGGAATTTTTTCCAAAAAAATTTCTTAAAATTTTTACAAACCTTTTACCCCGTAACCTTCAAGAATAAATTATTACTACCCTTTAAAAAAGGGCATTTTTGCTAAACAGTTTCTTCCATTCACCCTTGAGCTTCCCGTTTATTTTTCTTCTAACAGTTACTCCTTTTCCCCCTGTTAAACTTCGATATCTTTTTGGGGTTAAGCAAATCAACATTTTCCTTTTTTCCCCCAATATTAAGAAATCTCTGTAATAGATGCAAAAAGCGTCCAAAAAAGGGCACGAGCTTCACACTTTTCTTTTTTCAACCAAAAACCCCTTAGTTTTTGGAAAACCCAGTCGTCGCCTTTCATATCCAGAGTTTGCCGGTCGGGAATGATGCCTTCTAAACATTATATCTAATCCAAGCTGATTTAAAAGCTAGGATCTTTTCGAGACAAAAGTATTTCCCTTTTTTTCTTATCTATATATTTCGTATGTAGTTCAAATCAGACCCTCTTTAAAATATTGTTTTCATGTCTGAAAAGAGCGTCTTCCAAAACTCCTTGCATTCTTAATTCCATTCAAAGAAGAGCCGTTGCATTTTTGGGTTTCCCACACTTACAGAAAGGCTTTTTTTTTTTGTCTGCCGACGAGCCGTAGGGATCTGTCACTCTTTTATAGATATTATCACGGCTTCTCCTTTAAGGAATTTGCCAATTTAATTTATTTATAAGGTTTACGCCCCTTTTTAGAAAACCGGTAATGCCACCACGGACGTTATAACAAAACTCCCCCCTTTCCATTAATGTGTAAGTAACTCATCCGACGGAACTTAAAAATTATCGTGAGTTTGAACCAGTCAACAGCACGAGTTTACTGGCTCACCCATCGAGCTACTGACCTGCCCTTTCAGAAAATTATATTGAAATATTTTTAAAAATTTTTTTTAATATGGCAAATAAATATGGTTGTGTGTTATTTTCTTTTCCTAGAACGTCAGTAAAAGTTTGATTTGTCAGTGTCTAAAATGTCATTTTATGACACTGGTGTTAAAATATTACTTTAGCACATGCGCTAAAAGTTATTTACTTTAGCACAGGGAAATTAAAAAACGTAATACATAGACAAAATAAATAATTTATAAAATTAAAAGTCAATTACTAAAATAAATCAGAAAAAAAACTCATGGAATTTCTTGGTGGTTGTTCCCCAATTTACTTTGGTAAGATATGTCCCCGGCAGGAAGCAATGTCATCCACCAAAGTTTTGAAAAAAATTGATCGAATTTTCTTTTCTTTGTAGCGAGTCTTCTATATAACCTTCGCTACCTACCTTACCCCCCGTGTCTCTTAATTGTAGTAAGATTGGCATCAAGTCCGCCAACAAACTAGCTGAGAATTTGGGAAGCAATGCCCAGTGTAAGATGAATCAGGCCAATTTAGAAATTTAGCCATTTGGGCGGGCATTTTACCAAATGTGTCGATTCCAAAAAAGTGATGGCACATTTATTTTTTTAACATCTTATAAAAATCTTGAATGATTAATATTGACTGGACAAAGAGCTATGTTTTTTATAATAGTCATATAAAAAGTACCACTAATTACAAAGGTTCGTTGCACATTAGTTTTCGTGTCTGGTATATGCACAATTATAAGTTTCCCAAAACTTCGATGTTATTTAATATCAATTACATAGTCCTTCTCGACGACAGGCTCCAAATAACCTAAAATTGGGGTTTCTTTCTGCATAAGATATATTTATGAGGCTTCTGCAATAAATTTTCGATTTGTTGTCTTGTCAATATTTTAACTTTTTGGTGATATCCTTCACCCTTTGGCTTTCAAAGCTTGTAATATCTGCTTATGTCCTGATTATTCATGTTCATCATTGTCTTTAACATGGAGTAATTTGACCAGAGCGTAGACGATTTCCATATTTTGGGCTTTTTTTCAAAACAAGGAGCACTTTTCACTGCATTCTTGGCACAAACATTTTTTTAATCACACCATTTTAAGAAACATCGTATTTTTTCGTATTTTCTTGACTTACTGGCAATAATTAAAAGTAGCTTTATTGGCAGTTTCTTCGATTTCCACCGGGAGAAATTATTTTCTTGATCATTTTTCCCTCGAACAAGAATTCGCGATTATTTGACGTTACTTGTCAACAAAGACAAATTTTAAAAAATTTTTTTTTTATTTTACCCCCCTTTTTTTATGAAAATTAGATAAAATTAGATTTAAAAATATTAATATTGTCGACGAAAAAAATTTTAATTTGGATTTTTTGGGTTTAAAAAAAAGGCAGATATGCGTGGTGTGACATTTTAATGGTTGAAGGCAAATTTCCCCTTTCACAAAAAAAAGTTACTTTTAGCCCTTATATTATAAAAAACCATTTTGTAAAGTATTGGTGATTTAAAAATAGTTATTAAAATATTTTAAAACTTAAAAAAGAAAAACCTATTTTTCCCAAACCTTAAGGGTAAAGGCCTTTTTTTTCAAAAAAAAAAGGCAACAAATTTTAAAAATTTTTAAAAATTTTTTCCTTTTTTTTTTTTCCCCCCTTTTTTGGTGGGAAAAAAAAAGTTAACAAAACCAATATGTCATATTTTAAAACTGTATATTTAAAATTTCTCCACCCTTTTAGCAAAACATTTAATTACCTATATTTTAAAATTTGTTATAAAAGGGAAAAACCAACCCCCTTTCCCTTACCAATCGACTAATGGTAAAAATTATAATTTTTTACAAAATAGGGGGTGCTCGTATATTAGGAGCCTCAAGCATTTATTTGAATAGGGTAAAGTAACGCGACAGTCGTTTTGAAATGGGGAATGATGAAAATCTCACCCCGGGAAAACTTGATGATGTGAAGGGTAAAAAAGGGAAATGTTGGCATATAATTTTAAGTTTATTGTTGGGTCAAACATTTTTGGGTAAAAACTTAAATGATATTGACTAAGATTGGATTTATTATTTATTACTATTTAGCATCAACTCTAAATATGCCGACAAAAATAATCAAAAATACTTGATATTTTACAAGAGAGCCTTTTTAATAAGAAAAATAAAACTGTAATTTGATTCATGAGCTTTTCACTACCAAGTTTCTCAAATTTATTATTTAAATAATTTAGAAAATAAATATTTTTTTGTTGTCAAGTTATTTTTAAAAATTTTAGATAATTAATTGTGCATATTAAATAACCTTTTAAAATTTAGTTTGATTATCTTTTCAATTTCAAAAAAATATATTATATAACCACAAAAAAGAAATTGTGATTTTTGTGATACACTTTATTTATACATCCAAATGCCCTGCATTTAAAGGCAAATACTAAACAGCTGCACTTTAAACATTTTTATTTAATTTTGAAAAAAAAGGTTTAATAGTATTTTTTTATTTTAAAATACAAATTCAAATTCAAATTCAAAAATATAGTTACTTTTTATTCTTAACCTTTTCGGCCATCAAGAATAAGGTTCTTATGTTTTTATTTAATTAAGAATTAATATTCTTTCTGTAAAATAATTAGTTTTTAGTACCTAAAGTAGTGTTGCATTTAAACTATGGGATTGTGTCTAGCAAATAAGTAGAATTATGAAATAAGATAGAAGTACATAAACATTTAGGTTTTTTATTAAAAATTATAAATTTCTCATCACTAAATTTAATTTTCTAATTTCTTAAACTTATTTTTCTATTATTTTAATTATAATAAAAAATTATTTAAATTTATTATTATAATTTTTTTTATTATATATATTTTTTAAAATTATATAAAATAAATAATTTTTTTAATATTATAAAAATATAAATATAATTTTAAATTTTCATGTTTCTTAAAAAATTAAAATTTGTAAAATACTTTTAACATTTTTAAAGGGAAAATTTTTTGGGAAATTTTTTTTTAAAAAAAAATTTTAGGGGAAAAATTTTATTATTTTAATTTAAATAAAAAAATTTAATTATATATATATATATATAATATATATATATATATATATATATATATATATATATATATATTTTTATATATTTTATATATATATATATTTATATATATATATATATATATATATATATATATATATATATATATATATATATATTATATATATATATATATATATATATATATATATATATATATATATATATATATATATATATATATATATATATATATATATATATATATATATATATATATATATAATATATATATATATATATATATATATATATAAAATTAAAAATAGATTATATTTTTTTTTTAAATAAATTGTGGCGAAAAATATTTAATTTAAAAATTAAAAATTTTTTATTTATAAAGTCGTTTGGTTAACAATTAAAGGGATTAAATTAAAAAACCAAAAAAAAAAATAATTTTTTTTTTTAAAAATTTTGAAATTTTTTCCCGGGCAAACGAATATAAAAAAAGGATAGTTAAAAAGGGTTTTTAGCTAATACCAAATTTCTTTATTAACCTTTAAAATTTAAAAAATTTAAAAAAAAACTAAGTTGTTAATAAAAATTTTTAAAAATTTTTAATTAAAAATTGGGGGGCCATTTTTGGGGGAAGCATTATATATTTTAATTTAATTAAAAAAAAATATATTTTAATTAAAAAAATAAAAAATAAAATTATATTATATATTTTATATTATATATCTAAAAAAAAAATTTTATAAATTTAAAAAAAAAACTTAAAAATTTTTTATTTTTAAAATATTTTTTTATTTTATTATATTTTTAGATTTTTTTAAAACTGAATTTTTTTTATTTCTATTTAATTTGGTATGAAAACTTTGTAATTTGTTAATTTTTTAAAAATTTTTTAAAAATTTTTTTGTTAATTTTTTTAATTTGGTAATTTTTTTAAAAAATTTTAAAGAAAAAAGATTTCTGAAAGCCAAAATTAAAAATAAATACATTTTGGAAAATTTTAAATATTTAGAAACTTTTTATTTATAAAGTTAAAATTTTTTAGTTTAAATTTGATTATTTTTTAAAAAAAAAACTTAGAATTTAAATTTTTTTTTGTTTTTTTTTTTAAATTTTTTTATCAAATGTTTTCTTTTTTCCCCCTTTTTTAAAACCCTTTAAATTTTTTTAAAATTTTTAAATTTAATTTTTCTCTTTTAAAATTTAAAATTTTTTAGGGGGGATACGGCAACTTCAATTTTAAAATTCCCCTTTTTGGCTTTTTAAAAAGAATAAATTTAATTTCCAAGGCCATTAAAAATTTTAAAAAATTTTTTAGAAGGAGGGAAAAATTTTAAAAGGGGGATGCAATTAAACAAAAAAAAAGAAATTTTAGAATTCAAAATTCAAAATTTTGGTTTGAATTAAAAAATTTTGAAAAGGATTTAAAAAGGGTTTTTTCTTTTTTCCTTTTTAAATTTTTTTTTTTGGGCTTTTAGTTCGGAAGCAAAAAATTTTTTTTTAAAAAAAAAGGTCTTTTTTAAAAAAAAATTTTTAAAATTTAAAACGAAAATATCTTATTTTTTAAACCCCCAATGAACTATATCGACTTCAAAATAATAAACCCCAGTCTTATTAACCAAAGAAAGCTTGACTTAAAAAAAAAATTTTACAGAAGATTCAAACATAAAGAAAAAAAAAACGTTATTACTATTTGCATGCTTAAATAGGACTAGCATAAAAAAAATATAAATTTTTGCACGCATTCATAAAAAAAATGTTCTAGTCAACGAAGTAATAGGTTTTGGAGAATGTACACTGGGGGAAAAAACAATATTTTTTAAATTAGAAATGGCCTAGTATGTAAAAAAGGTTCTCAGATAAGGGTAAGTAGAAAACCAAAATGTTTTTAAATTTTTTTTGCAAACGTCTAAAGATGATGATTAATTTTATTGTATAGTTCTAATAAAAAAAAAAACAAAAAAAAATTAAAAGGATAACTTTTTAAACAAACTTAATATTTTATATGTCAAGTTTTAAAAGACATTAAATTTAAAATTTCTACAATGATGCAAAAAGCATTTTTTACACAAATAAGACAAAACAATAATGGTTTAAAGGTAAAATATTATTTAATAAGATAATTATCTTGTTCTGCAAAAAATTTTCTATAACTTATATTGTCAAAAAAGTGGTTAAATGATCACTAAAACAAAATCTTTTCAGTGGCGTCAGTTTTAATTTATTATTGGCCCGATATAAAAAAAAGATAATTAAAACGAAAAAAAGGATTATTATCGCGGTAATAATCATAGAAAAAAATTAAATTATTCTTTTTTTTTGCTTTTTTCTCCGTTGCGTACAATTACAGCGTAATCCTAAGACCTCTACGTCTTGGTATATCGTGGAAAGAGTTTTTGTCCGCAGGTTTTCTAAATCCTAAATGTTGCTTGCCAGTAAGTCTCAGTTTTTGATTAACTTGTTTTTTCCTTTATTTTTTGTAATATATTGCAATACCGGTCCACTAAAATTATTTATTTCTGCTTTATCACTTTCGGACTCATCATTATCAACTGGAACGAAGTCTGAATTCGAGAATACATCATGGTCTTCGCTTACTGCGTTTTCTTCATTAGTATATTTTTAATTAATATTTCGTTCTCATTCGGAATGTCAAATTCAAAAAATGATTCATTTGTCATTGTGTCTTCTGTTAATACTTTTAAGTTCTTTATTTTGGTCTTTACTTTAATGTTCCCTTTTTTGTTGAGTACTTCCTCGGTTAATAATACGTGGTTCTTTTTATTGTTTAAAGGGTGAATTGTGTTTGCCGTCGTAGTTTTTTTTACTATTCTAAACGCAGGTATCGCCTTATGGTGTACGTCGTATTGCGGTATCGTCAATTTAATATAATATCCAGTCGTCCGTCGTAGATTGGTATTTAGTAAAATATTAACACATAAAAAAAAAAATTGGGGTATATTTAATTGGACATAATTTTCCACAAACTATTGACAATCACATTACTTTAAATTGGGCAGGTGCTTGAAGTACTTTTTTAAACCCGAGAAGTTGCTAGGTCTGAGCAAAAGTACAACATTTTTAGTAAAAATAATTTAACATTTTAAAAACAAAGCACGCATTTCAATCCAAGACAAATAACCGCATTTAAAAATGGCAAAACCCATGCAAATGGATTAGTGTGTAGGTCAAAAGCAAATGCTCTTTGTAGACCAAAAAAAAACACGTTTTATTGATATATCAGCTGATATGTTTAATATTTCCCTTCAGCAGAATTAAACATGAATAAAATATCATATGATAAGATGTTTTTATTAAAACAGCAAATAAAGGGGACCAGGATACAGGTTGACTGTTTTCAATTAATCGAAAATAATGAAAAATCGGATCAACGCAATATTGGAGAAACTAAACGATATTAATGAATTATGTTAAAGTTATTAACTTATTTAAAGCTATGTATTAAAATAATGATAAACATTTCTAAGACTATCCTGGAAAATTAAATTAAATACGTTTTGTCCTATATTGTTCTCTTTTTAAATAACTCTTTTTTTTTATATGTATGGAAATTGAAAACTAATTTTTTCTACGTGGTTAAAAGTAACAATTTTCTCATGGTGACTAGCTTTTAAAATAAAATATCTCTCATGAAAGGAAAACCCACAAACAGTGAGGAAATTTTTTCTAGTGAAAAAGTAATTTGCTTTCAATTGCTATATAAAATAGTAGAAATAGGCCTTTGATTCGCGACATTGACATTATCTAGCAGCCGGGGATTGGCGCCCCTTAGCAACGAATAAACAAAAAAGAATGTATCATGCATCGGCGAGCGCCATATTTATTGCAAACGTCAGTTTTATAATGTTGTATTTTATTCGATACAGACACTAAAATCTCTTAATTGTATTTTTAAACCAAAAAATTAATTTTTAATTTTTGTTTTTGTTTTAAAAATAAAAGTTAAACCAAAATTAAAAATGACTAATACAAAAAAAATTTCTTTTTTTTTGGTTTTTAAAAGAACTGGTTAAAATCAAATTCAACATGGAGAAAGTTTTTAGCTTTTGTATCGAAACTTTTTTAAAGTGCAAAAATGCAATTCTTTTAAGATTTTAAAACCCAGTTTTAAAAAAGTTTCTTGGAAATAAAAAAAAAACTTTTTTTCAAAAGGGGTTTTAATAAAAAACCTTGGGCACAAAAACCGAAAAGGTTTTCCCTTCTTGCTTGGGTTTAAAAAAAGGTGGTTTCTTTTAAACCCATTGCAAACTTTTGGAAAAGGGGCTTAAAAAACTTAGCATAAATAGGTCAACTGTCGACGTTATCGGCAACAGTTCTAAAAGTGGTCAAAAAATTAAAGTTTATTAAACAAAACTAGAATAAATGCTGCAGTAATTTACTGCAATTAAATTATTGTTTTTAAGAAAATACCTAAAGGTATATTTGCTGTTAAAATCCTTGCACTTTCATCAGGTTTTTATGTACCTATTTTTAAGCGTTTTCAAAAGTTAGGGAGGAATATCAATCCCTGAATTTTAAACCCAGGTGACTTAAGGTGTATTTAAATTATTCTTGAAGTTTATTAATTACAAAAAAGTCGAACCGGTTGTATTTGACACATATTTTAATGAAAAATTTAAATAAAAGTCTAACTGATATTAAAGTATCAGTAGATGTTAGAAACAAGACGCTGCTTTGAAAGAAAACTGGCATTACACAAAAATTGCAATTGTTCGCATATGTCATAATAAAACGAAAATGGGGTTATATTTTTATGTAAAGAGTGTCACAAAAGTAATTGAATATCCGGAGCTAGAGAGCAGTTGTGTCAATATAGTAAACAAAACCAACTCTTGCTTTTGGGGGGAAACAGTTCACATTATCGTATCTGGAAATCAGAAGCTGTGCCTGGCCATAGCCTAGACTGGTAAGAAAGGTATAACAGACGCATAAAAAAACCAGATTGTTGCAAAATAGATAAAAATGTGGTTAAAATATAACTTTGATTTTTATAATAACCTATTTTATTTAATAATATTTTAGTATAAAATAAAAAAATTAAAACAAATTCGAAGACTGATTTTTTGATTCAAATAATTTTGTGTTATGTTGTTTGTTAAATAAAATTCTGTTCTTGTAATAAATTATTATTTCAATTAATTGCTCTTATATAAAAGTTAAAATTTATTTTTTTAAGTGTCACAAGTCTTTAGCTAAAATTAAAGTTTTTGTTCAGAAAATTATCACAAGTTGTAACTCTTTGGGTTAATATTTCGGTTAGAAGAAAAAAACTATACAAAAGTTACCACTACGTATGTACTTAAAACAAAGTAAAAGATTTTGTTGCTATGATTTTATGGAGATAAGTTATATTCAGTTAAATTTTGATTAAATCTTTAAATGAGATTTTCTTTAAACTAGTAGTTTTCAAATTGTACCGGTTTTCTTCCAAAGTAGCGAAGAGTATTTTACATAAAAAAAATAATTTACAATGAAACTAAAAATAAACCTATATCCGATTTCGTGTCTTGTAATACAACTCTTTTTTTACAGATTTCAAATAGATTTATAATTTTTCATAATAGATATACCAATGCTTTTAAAATTGCTAATAACCTCCGTGCTATCAATGATGTAGGGTGATCCAGCTAGATGTAAAATTAAGTTGATTGGTGACTATAGCAGTATTTTATTACAAAACGAGAAACAAAAACAATACACGTGGATCAATCAACAAAAAAGACAATAGAAGTCCAAGATTTCATTGGTATTAAAACCATAACATTGTTTATCACTTAAAAAAAAATAATTTACTTTTTTTGATGTATGTCTTTAATTTATGCCAAATAATACCAAAATATTGCTTATAATTTTAATGTCTTGAAAATTGAAAACCCCTTTGTATTATTATCTATAAAGAATTTAAACCTTTTTTTTTAAAGACCTATTTTTAAAAAAATAATACATAAAAAATATTATTTTATTATTTTCTCTCTAAAATTAACTCTCTAGGATCAACCCTTTTTCCCAAAAACCCTTTAAAATGACTTGGCGCGGTGTGCACTGCGTAATTTATGGGCCAAAAAACCCAAAAAGAAAAAAAAATTAAAAATAAAAGACAACGTTCCTAATAAACAGGTAAATACCCAAGGGATAGTTTTAGCTAGGTTCTTTTGATTTATTTATTTGTTTGGCGTAATTGCTCTGAATAGTAAATGGGGCCAATTTTTTAGTTAAAAGAAAAATAGTTCAAGCCTCAAAAAAGGGTTGTTTTGTGTAAAAAAAAAAATATATAGTGCAAAGTGAGTTAATTGTAAAAACAATTTATAGAATTTTAATTTCCCATTTTTAGCATGATTTTAAAATACAAAAATATTTTTAAATTATCAAAAGGTCAAACGAATTTTTTCGTGTTTTTTTTTGGTTGAAAATATCCATTATGGTTGCTTAACAATGATTTACTGAAAAGGTGGAAGGAGATGGCAGGAAAATCAATACGATAGTGACCTGCTCAGTGGTACCAATAGGAGAAGGGAAAGGCTACTATTGGTGGAGAGTTCATATTTTACCGGTCGCCAAAACATGGTAATTTTTGTTTTATTTTTTAAAAATTATGATTTGCATTCATTGCAGGCGGGTTTCTGACAGTCCAATGCCTTCTAATAGGATTTTATCCAGTTTTTTTGAAGAGCGATCACGTTCCGAAATCTACAATATTTATGATGGGTGGAAAATCAACCAATTTTCCAAATTTGTTACAGGGTATGGATCGCCTATAATAAATCTGAGGTCAAATTTTCAAAAAATTTTTTAATTTAGTAAGATACAAAATACCTAACTTTTTTTTGAAATAAAAAGATTTGCCCAAATTTGGTATGAAAAATTTGGAGTTGTGATCACAAATCCAAGATCGTTTGTAAAACTCCGGATCCGATAGCATACTTTTTTTTTATATATTCTCCAAATTTGGTATACGGAGTTTAAGTTTCTAATCACAAATGATTTTCTAAATCAAATTTCGGATTCTAATCACCACTATAAAGACCTTTGTATCCAAATTTAAAAAATTTGATTGATTTTTTTAAAAAATACGTCCTTCCTATTTCCTCCGCCACCTTGAATTTTGCAGATCCAACCTCGATCGCGAAAATATCCCTATACCAAATTTGTTGCAATTTAGTTGTTTTTCAAAAAATCGGCTCCCATACAGTATTTCGACCGTCATATTGAATCCGCCATGTTGGATTTTTTCAACCAAAACAAATTTTTCGGATCGTCCATGAGCTATAATTTGAGCGGCCTCATCGGTTGCAAATTTTTATTTTTACAAGTTTTTTTTGTTGGACACTCAATTTTTTCGGCTGCCTTATTGGAGCAGCCATATTAGATTTTTTAAAGGCACACCTAGCATTAGATGGTAGATTATTTAAGCTTAAAAATTAACCCTTGGTCGATTTGTTTGGTTTCTTCTAATTTTGGTCGTAGCTATGATCCAGTTTACGCGGATTGTCCCATATATGTATATACATAAATATATGGGTATACAAATGTCTCAACCATAATTGATCAACCTCGGCCAAGAAAACAAGCCCGCAATCCCAGAAGACCCCTAAAGGAAGACTGGGATAAGGCAAAGGAAGTGGTAACATATGAAAAATAAATGGGCCATAGGCGAGTTCCACCATACAATGCCAGGCCCGGATGAAATCAAACCCGGTACTGCTCCAAAAGGCATAATATTACTCCGCATCTCTGCAAAATTTTCAGAGCATGCATTCCCCTGGGGCACATACCAAAAATATGGCAAAAGGCTACAGGTCTACCTGCCAAAGAAAAGGCAGAATTTCAGACCAAACGCCTAAGTTCCAATAGACCTTGCTATCCTCGTTCCTGCTCAAAACATTGGAAAAATTGTGGATAGATACATAAGGGATAACATACTATCACTATACCCTTTAAGTGACCGCCAGTAGGGCCTATCAATCAGGAAAGTCTGCGGACCCGCCTACATCTGAGCAGACTTGACGAAGTCAATCGATAAAAGAGATGGCGGCACATTTCTAGACATAGAGGGAGCGTTCAACAACTTTCCACAGGATCGTTAAGGGAAGGCTCTTAAACGAAGGAACATCCCGCACACCATATGCTACGGATGGAGGCCAGCCAAGAAACAGGGTCTTAGATCCACCTGGGCGAGGCCCCAAGAAGCTGAGGGGGGGGAGGCTGCCAAAAGGAGGCGTTCTATCACCATTATACTGGGCGATCCTAGTCGACGACCTTCTGGCAAAAATGGCCAAAGAGGGGGGTTGCACTGCCTCGGCTACGCAGACGACATAGCCATCGTGTTAGAGGTAAGCATTTTGAATTTGTTTCAGAAAGGAAGCAAACGCACTGAACATCGTAGACGGAATGGTGCAGGGAGGAAGGTTTTGCCGGTTAATCCACAAAAGACCGTTATTTTCCCTTCACAAAGAAAAGAGCAAGGGCACCAGATGTCCAAAGCTCAATGGAAAAGGGGAAAACCCTTCTCAAAAGAGGTTAAATATCTAGGAGTCACTTTTGACCAAAAAATGAATTGGGGACCACACCTCAACAAACTTGTTAGAAGGCAAAAATTGCCCTCGGGATGTCGCAGAAATTTGTGGAAAAGCTGGGGGCTTAACCCAAAGGTGAACATTGGTTTATAAAATGGTAATAAGACCCATGATAACCTATGGTTCAGTTGCCTGGGGGCAAGGGTCCCCACAGACCGTAGCAATCAGACAACTTCAAAGTGTGCAAAGGTTACATGCGTATGCATCACGGGAGCTATGAGAAATCCAACCGCAGCCCTAGAAGTGCTGCTAAACCTGCCGCCACTACACATCTACATACAGGGGCAAAATAAAGGCGGTACCTATAGGCTCAAAGGAGGTCAAAGTCCAATTATAGAACACCGAAGGTCCCAAGATGGGAAATAGAGGAGGACCAAGAGGTTTTAGCTATTGTTTGAGATGCCCTCCCGAAGGATAACCCCTCGTTTCATCTTCAATAGACACTTTTGATTGTCAACCAGATAGGGCGGACTGGAAGGGGGGCCCTCCAATAAAGCCGATCATATCTGGTATACAGATGGCTCCAAGACCAACAAGGGTGGGAGCTGGCATCTATGGAGACAAGCCTAGAGAAAAAGGGAATCTTAAGTCTCGGTCAGCACGCCACGGTTTTCCAAGCGGAAATCCGCAATAGTGCATTCGCCGTGAGGATTAAAGAAAAAGAGAGAAAGGAAAAAAATCGTTATTTACCAGATAGCCAAGGGCCCTAAAGGGCCCACAGTTCCCCAAAATTTTTTTCCAAATGTGGGGACTGTATACGGCCCGGAAAAATCGGCTTTGAAAAAAATTTTGGTGCCCGGGCCGGCCAGGGGGGCCATCCAGGCAACAAAGGGGCCGCGACCTAGCCAAAAAAGGATCAGCCGCGGAAAGATAGGCCCGGGCCATTCTGGGATCTCGGAGGTCTCTTCAAAGCATCTATTAAGAGTTGGGTAAAAACAGTTTCAAAGCTGGTGGGTACAAACACGGGACAACCAGGAAAGCATTCATTAAGACCCGCTCGGCCCAAAGTTTACAACGGACCTCAGAGCCACAGCCGGAAGTCGTAAGGATAAGGAGGTCAAAACAACATTGTAAACTCAACAAGCACCCTGGAAAGAATAAACTGGTGGAGGATCCTGTTAGTTCTCCCAAAAGAGGCTGAAGAAACACTTACAGTGTGGTCCATTGCGAAGCACTAGAGGCTTAGGTTTACAGGCTTGGGGAGGAAAGCCAAAACCGGAAATTATAGGAGGGCCATTCGAGACTTTTGATCTAGTTAAGAAGACGTGCTTGGGACAAAAGGGACTCTAAAGAACGATAGGAGAAACCACAATAAATCTGGTAAGGTTGCAGTGGTGGAGGTCATTTTTCGCCATCTCCGCTCAAATAATCTAATCTATCTAATACAAATGTGTGTTAATTTTCTTTTATTTTCTCTATAAATACCCTTGTATAGAATTATATTAAAAATATTTTTTTACTCAGCATTACAGAATGCTTATTAAAGTCTTAATAATTTTATGTTTTACAGAATTTTCTTGGCAACATTTTCTTCTCCATACTAAATTAACATTATTATATCAAATCCAAGTCTTTTAAACAAAAAATGCCCTTAAATTAAAAAGTATAATTATAATCTAAACTGAAACTTTTTCAAAAGAATGGTTTAAACTAAGAGTTTTACAAAACTACTGACTTTAAATCTTGAATTTATTAAAATATTTTATCTTCATTACCATCAAGTGCAGATCTCACCACACGCATTAGCTTACTCTCCCAAAAAGACATATACTGTAAACTTAATACTTGGCCAAAATTTTATAAAGCCGCTTTAGGTTTTTTATTTATTATTTAAACATGTCGTGATTTTAACGTTTAGCTAATGCTTATGCTAATATCCAATTTTTTCTCTATTTCTTCTGCTTTGTTCGTTGAATTTACCAGCACAAAATAAGTTTTTTTTTTAAACTGAACTTAATCATTGGTTTTTAGCAACTACTTAAAATTTACCATTATTTAAAATAAATCCTAAAAAATGTTTTTTCTTGATAGAAAGTGTTGGATTTTTTTATTATCAATGTGCAAAATTATTTCAAGTGCAAAAGCAATACTTTTTAGTAATAAAAAAAAATTTAATAAGGGGTTTTAAACATTAAAAACTTTTTAAAAAAATTACTAAAAAAGTTAAATAGTTATTAAAAAAATTAAAATTCCCCCGTATAATTTTTTTCAAACTTTAGGTTAATAAAAAATTATATTGCCAAATTTTAAAAATTGAAGTTTATTTTCCCTAGGTTTAAAAACAAAACCTTGGCAACTTTTAAAAATTTTATTCCCAATTAAATAAACATTTTCCTTCCCTTTTTTTAACCTAGAAATAATAATATAATTAAACTTCTAATCCAAATCCGATACAATATATTTTTTTAAAATTTTTTTTAATTAGTTAGAACATAATGATTTTTTTTTAATTTAATTGGCAAAAATTATAAAATTTAATTTTTATTATATAAAAACAAATTATTTAAAATTTACAAAAGTATTAATTAAAAAAATTTTTTTTTAAAAAATAAATATTATTTTTTTTAATTTTTTAAAATTTAAAAATTATATATATATATATATATATATATATATATATATATATATATATATATATATATATATATATATATAATAGGGCTAAATAGAAAAAAAAGTTTTTGTTGCATAAAATGGAGTTATTGTGGAATTGAAAGTTTTAAATTACTGAATATGGACGTCACGAAAACTATATGGGAAAAAGGTTAATATAATATATTTGGAAAATAAAATAAAACTAAAAAATACTATCTGAGGGGTCGTCTAGGGGGTAAACAAAAATAAGAAATTGTAAACTGGGGATAAGTAAACTAAAGCTATTTGACACTTTTTATATCTGTTTAAGAACATCACTTGCAATGCCGTAATAGGTTTGTTCCACCAGGCTGCCGGAAACGATCACAACAGTTCGGACCATGCGCACGTCAAATTTATTGTTCCAGCAGCGCAAAATTTGTAACATTTTACTATTGTTTGTTATTTTGGCAGTAGGTTTGAAATGTCGAAAACACGTTGGCAACTGCTTAAAAAGTTTGCAAACTTTCTACAAACCTTACTAACAAATATCTCACATAACCTTTTATTTTTATATGGAAGTTTTGATTTATTGTTATTACAAATTTGTTTTTCTGTTAAACGGATTTTCTTCCCAATATTATAAAGACGTTTGAAGCAGCTTTCTTTAGACATGCACGCCTTGTTTTTTCTTCGTTCTAACAGAAAACTGCCGCCAACATTTTTGTTTCAGATTTGTAACAAAATTGAATTTACGATTGTTGTTAATATGTTTTAAACAAATTGCGGAAACACAGCTTATAATACTAAAAAAAAATAGGTCACTTAAAAGACTTTATTATTTTACAATCCATGCATTACAAAACTTTACTTTTGTAAGTAAATATTCCTCTACAAGTTTTATTAATCTAAACTAAATAGCTTCGGCTTTTCCCAGAGGCATCACAAAAATCATGGAACAAATGCAAACAATAAATATTAATTTTTCCCACAAGTACTGAATGTTTTCCCATAAGAAGATAAATGTTTCGTTTATTGTTGGTATAATTTAATCAAGTCGGTACAATGGCGCATCCTATTATTATAGAGGGGTAAAAATCAAATTTAGGAAACACTACATTTCAGATGCTCAGCGGGATAAGGGGCTTTAATTGTGTTAAGTAAATTGAAGAAAAACATGCACATTATGGTGAAATATTTGTTTATATATCTAAAAAAGTTAAGATGGTAAAATAAAACCCAAATGGAATATAAATGCAATATTTTAAATTACCACTTTATTGTACGGATTAAAGTCAAACAGTTTAGCATTGTCAAGAAAAAAATCATAACTTTTATATTTATGTTACAAGTACGTAGTGCAATTCTAATATTTATTTAAAAAGTAACCTTTTTTTAAAATTTAAAAATTTTATTAGATTTTCATTTTTTTAAAATTTTTTGACGGTATGTGAAATATTTAAAAAAAAAAAAACTTTGGTAATGGGAAAAAAATATTATATTAAACGCTGCAGGGTTTTCCCCTGGGCCATCATGGACCAAATTTTTAAAAATTTACAGAAACTCAAATATGACAAAAACAAATATAAACATTAAATATGATAAGTACTTTAAAATTTCCCAAAACAGTTAGACATACATATTAAAACAATAAAAAAAAAAACTATATTTGTTTTTTGTCATATGACTGAGTTCCTGTAATTTTTACAATGTGGTCCTGATGTTTAATTTTTGGCCTAATATTTTTTATAATAATTTTTTTACCATTACCAAAGTTTAATTCCTTTCATTGTTAAGATATACTAGCCAAGCAAGTTTGAAAAATATTTATGATAAAACCAGCTTTGGGAAAAAGCTGAAAAATTTTTTAAGTTTTTAATTCTACCACTAGAGGGGGTAATACTAAAAACAAAATTGAAAACACGGAATATTTTTAAAAAATGCCAGAATAACTAATGTTGTTAATGGCTTTTTTTAAAAAATATGTAAACTTCGAAAACGTTTTTCTTTAAGCGTTTTTCCCCAACCTGTCAAAAAAAAAGGAGGGGCGAGGAGCGAATGTACATTGAAAAAAAAAAAAAAAAAAAAACTTTTTCGGCTTAAACGATTTTGATAAACTGCTCTTGCAAAAAATCTTTTAAGGGCCAAAAAAAATTGGTATAATTAATTTATCTTTTGTTTTCCAGAGACGATTTGTGTCAAAAGGGAAAAAATTTTGTCAGTTTTTTTGAAAAATTTAGATAAATGGAATATTATTATAAGCTCCTTAAAATACATAAAAAGTAAAAAAAAAATGGTAAAAAACCGCATTTCGATATCTTTATTAATTTTGACTTATTGCCAAAAAATGCATTACTTGTATCCTTTCCTATTTTAAGCTGTCAAATAAACAACGCGGTGTTTTTTTGGAGAGTACGGGGCGTCAAAAAAGAAAATGCATTGTTTCAAACCTAATAATTTTAAATTTCGTTTTTGTTATCGCAGTTCATTGTTATTTTTATGCAGTAGTGTTTAATCGTTATTAGGTAATTTTAATTTATGACTTATTCTACCAGCAACATATAATATGCCCTCCGTTTATTTTGAAAATTTTTAAAATGCCTTTATTGCTGCAAGACAAAATCCATAAGATATTCCAGAAGACGGTATTTTAATAAAAAAGTGCCAATGAAGATACAATTAAGAGCCCGTAGATAATAATAAAAAGCCATTATTTCCCGACCGTGTAATTTAAA
>JAHBCN010008135.1:0-40351 GCA_019359885.1 Listronotus oregonensis
ATAATTTGTTATATAAGGTAATATAACAAAATAAACGAGTTATCTTCTACGTAAGTACTATTTTGCCAAAAATAAGTTGTTTTTTTTTATATCTTTATACTAAATTTCTATACACAGTAAGATGATATTTTTATTTCACATTAAATATAAATTAACGCTAGTGCCCTGGCGTTAATTTATAAGAAAATTACGTGTAAACTAGCCATTTTCTTTCTATGTTTATAAATGTTAGGTATATTAAAATATTTTTACAAGTATAAGTACATGTATATCATATTCTCACATATATTGTTGTCAGCAGTATATCAGAGATTTAAAAATTGTGTATAAAATAAAATATCGCTGAATTATGGAGGAAGCTTTTAAAATAAAAATGTTACTTTAAATAAATATTTGTTTACTTTAATAAAGTTAAATTAAGCAAATTTGCTTAAGAAGTTTAATACCGTTTTTTTTATAAACTAAAATAAAAATAATAAAACATTCATGTTTCGTATTAAAAACGATTTGTATTTTTCTATAAAGATTTACCATATAAACATTATAGATTTAATGCACCATCTTAGTAAATTAGGAAAGCGGAAAAATTCTTAGTGTAGTTTAAATACTTGATATTTTATACAAAATTTTTGTAAAGTGCCCTATAAAAAAATTATAATCTTAGATCAAATTTTTATATATTGTTTTACAAATAAAATAACCAAAACTGAAAAATGTTATTGTGTGACTGTTTATATCGATTTTTCCCAGATATTATCTTAAACTATATAAAATTGTTATTAAAGAAGAGCAAAATTATTTATTATAATATCTTGGGTATTATTTTGTACAGGGCGTACCTTACTATTGGGTTCTTGGTGACTATGAGAAAAATTAGGAAGAATAAATTAGGATAAAGTTGCGTAATTAAGTGTTAAGTAAAATCTAGTTTTAATAATGGGTAATATTCGAATAGTTTTAAAGATATCCGAAAAGATATGGATATGGATAAAAAATTTGAGTTTAGATTTTATTGTTTTCTGGCGTTATTTAAGATATTTTAAAATAAATTAACCTTTATCATTGCCACTTCAACTTCTCTGTTAAGTGGTATTAATATTATGTTTATTTGGCATTTGGCATCCTTTGGACCCTTATTAACTTCATTATTATACCTGAATTTTTTATAAAATATTTTAAACATACCTTGGGTTCCCAATTTATTGATGTATTACCCTTACCTATAAATATATTTTAAATATTTCATTCCATTAAACCACAATCAATATTTCAGTTTTTTAAATACTAACCTTTATTTTTTTTTTACCTCTAGAGCTTAAATTATGCCTACTGCTGCTGGCAGGAATTTAAAACATAATATGCGCATATTATATCTTTTGTTGTAATAGATACCAATACTGAAAACCTTAAAATCGGGATTCCTAATTTAATTTTATTACCTCACAATTTTAGAGTTTTTTATTATAATTTAATGTTACATAAAATTAGAAAGGTAAATTGGTCTGGAGGGAAAAACGTGCCCAGAGCTGTAAATAAATCAGGTCCGTATAACAAAAGATAAAAATGTGGATTTTGGGTTAATTAATTAAAAATTTTAAACATATTTATGTGCAAGTGTGGTACATCAATAAATAGGAAGTCCAAGAAAAAATTAGAAAATAAAATAAAAAATACAGGTTTAAATTTGAAATACTGAAGTGGATGACAATCCCAACAATTTGGAACGATACATTAACAAGATCAGAATGCCATCTTGCAGAAGAGCAAAAATATATTTGTTTTTAGGCGTTTTCTCAAGTAACGCCAAAAAATTAATAATTGATTAATTTTACTGGTACTTACAAACACCTCTTGGTAACTAAACTTAGCTCCAAGTATATATATATACCTATAAATTTTATTTATGTAATATTATATAATATATATATATATAATATATATATATAATATATATATATATATATAATTTTTAATATATATATATATATATATATATATTATTATATATTACCTATAAATTTTATTTGCACTGTAATTTCTCACTGGTAATTTGATGAAGGGTACCACATATAAGCAAATCTGTGTATTTAATAATTTTTAAAATATTAGGACATATGTTATTTATTTAAGAATGTAGCAAAGCTGCAAAACATGTTATACGTTTATAAATAAATTAGTACAAATCAAAGACAAAGAGTTTCTATACATTGGTCTCATAATAAATTTAAAACCTTATGATATCTTTTTTTCGGATATCTACGAAACTATTCGGTTAATTCTGATTACAAAAATGCGTTTTAATAAACACTAAACTACGCTGCTTTGCTCTTGAAATAATAAGTACAAACGGTACAAACTGTCTAGTATTAGTCTTTAATTATATTTTAAAGGCGACTAAAATTATATTTAAAAAAACGAAAAACATATTTGTTTTTTCACTGTATGCCAATAATAAGTAAAGAGTTAATTAATTATAGGACTTTGAATTCAAGATTTCTATACCAAAAAGGTAACTTATATTCAGATAAAGCATCTTGGCTATTCTGCAAATATTTTTTTAAAATTATTGTGTTCTTCAAGTATAACATATATAAAGAAAATTTGTTTAGCTTGCAGACGGCAATATATGCGAGAAATAAAGTTTTTGCTGTTTAAGTTTAATACATGCGAAAATAAAATTGTAAGCGAGCTAGATAGCGGCAAATGTATGCAACGGGATATTCATTATTTGTAACTCAATTTTTAAATTAAATAAACTTGAGAGTATAGTATAACAGCCGTAATATAAAATGTTTCCTTTTTTTAAAATAAATAAAAAGAAATTGATAAATTTTTTAAACAAATACTAAGAACCATGTTCGCCAAAGGACAATATCCTAGACTCGCTACCGAATAAAACTGTTTCTGTCCTGCCAAAAAGAGAAATCTGAAGATGATTGTTACTACATATTTCTGTAAATAAATATTTTATCATTTTAAAAGTTGCGAATTTATTGTAGAATAAAAAAATAAGCCCTTCAGATAAATTGTTAAGTTAACACGATTATTTTTAAGAATATCTATTCTAACACATATTTTTCTTTAATTAAGTAGCTAATATAAATTAAAATAGTTTTTTAATGAACAATATAATTTTTTTGACATTTTTAATCATGACTACGAAAGAGGGATATAATTATAATATTTGATGGATCTATTATATTTAATAAAATAAAAGCTGTTTTTTTTTCTACTAAAATAAACGTTGTTAACTAACGCCTGTTTTAATAACATAAGCTATTGACATAATTCAACTTCAACTGTTACTAACGATGTTTCCCCTCATCAACCTAAATGATTAATGTGGCATTTTAACATTAAAAGTTAAAACCGCAATAGCTAGAATATTAACAATACTCAATTATATGCTAATTTCTTTTTAATCCGTTTGACTATGGTTTTTTTATACTTAAACCTTCTTTTGATATACAAAGGTTACTATTGTAAAAATATAAACTAAAGTAAGTATTAGTAATAAGTTTAAACTAAACCTAGTAAAAATACGTCATTTTGTTTCCAAAGTCGGTATATTGATAACTCAGTATTTCAAAAAAAGGATGATATTTTTAACCTCCCTATATAGGTTGTTCCTAAACCTTATGTACATATTAAAGGGTGTTTTTATCCTGGGACAGTCCACGAAAGCTGATGCCTAAGTACTAACGAACCGTGGGTGTCTTAAGTGTGGCAAGAGGAAGTTTGTTCACACGGGACTTAAATATTTGGAGATTGGGAGGAGAAGGAAAAACTTCTGCGGGCAGCAGATTCCATAGTCTTTACAATTTAGGGATAAAGGAACGAATAAAGCGTCAAGATCGGGGCCTCTTTAACTGAACTGTAAAATGATGCATAAAAGTTGCACTACATATTGCTCTGCTGGGAGCCGCCAGAGAAAGAATTATACAGATCGACGGTGGGTTAGAAGAGAAAGCCTTTCTGTAAGCGTGGGATCATTAATAAGACGAACGGCTCTTCTTTGAATGGAGTCCAGAATGCTAAGAGTTGTAGGGGACGCCATTCCCCAGACATGAGAGCAATATTCTAAAGAGGGTCTGATTTGGGATACATACAGAGTGTACAGATTGGAAGAAGAGAAATATTTTCGGGTTCGGAAGAGGAATCCAAGCTTTTTTGAAGCTGCCGAGGCTATGGATGTAATATGCTTGTACCAGTTGAGGTTATTCTCAAAAGTAACGCCGACAACATTAAACGACTCTTTGTTTTGCAAAACTTGGCCGCTCATATGTAACGGATTAACGCAGACTTTTTTCGCGACAGCGAACATGACTGTGTTTTCGAGGCATTAAACTGAACAAGATTTTTTGCGCCCCATTCCAAGAGAAGTTTGAGGTCTTGTGAAAGAGATGTCTGCATTGAGCTGCGCTTGTTTTCCAAATCAGAATTACATGGTGGCTTAAGAAATTGAATACTAGAGTGGAGGGTACAATCGTCAGCAAAACTATGAATGGGATTGATTGTAAAGAGAAAAGATCGTTAATGTGTAGAAGAAACAGCGTGGGTGCCAGCACTGAGCCCTGAGGCACCCCAGCCATTAATTTGGTAGAAGCTGGAAGAATGACCATTTACAGTAACTGATATACGTCGATTAGAAAGAAATCTGAAGAGCCAAGAGAAAAGCTTAGGTGGAAGAGCGTAAGAAGGAAGTTTGTTAAGAAGCCCGTCATGCCAGACCTGATTAAAAGCTTTGGATATGTTGTCCATGGTATAAGTCCAACAGTATATTTTATTTGTAGAAAAAATTGTATCCTTTAGGCTAAACATGGCTTATTAAAATTTAGAGACAGAAGAAAACATTTTAAGAGTTTGTTGGTAAAGAATAAAAAAATTTAATCTAAAACAAAGTTAAGTAAACAAAAAAGTATACTACTGTTTTACTTTGTGATACTATGTTTTTCTAGGATATATATTATGTAATTAAAAATGACACTGATACAAGTAATAAATATCCCATACAGGTACATAAATATATGGCGTCTCCTAAGTTTGCAACGGATGTATTGGGATTTCGAAAATTTAGAGTTAGAAGAACGCTTAAATAGGGACAGTTTTATTTTTAAATTACGCTTGCTTTTTTATTTTTTAATTTTTCTCAACCCCTATAAACTTTTTATTTAGTAAGATTTCTAGTAAAATCTAGCATAAAGTTAGTTTCAAAATAAAAAAAAATGTTTTGGTATTGTCAAACTATCATTTTCTGCTATAAAATTCGGTAACTTTATTTTATATATAATTATTTTAATATTTTAACACATAGTTAATATTCTTATAATATTAATTATTTTTGAGACAAATATAAACCTAAATTACCTGATAAACACGTCTAAAGCTTTAAAGAAGTTCAGTGTAAGTTAATAAATTAAAAAGTCCCCAGTTCGTTAAATATAATAAGAATATAGAAAATATTTTTTAATGATCATAAAAACGGCCCTCTCTTAGATTAAATTTTTGACATTTTCATGTTTGTAGATTTCGTTTGTTATGTATCTTCATAAATACTGGTCAAAAACTTTAAGTTGACTAAAGTAAGCTAAATTTATAGTATATTAAAATATAAGTGAATATTAAGGTCCTTAAAAAACGCGCAATTTTTAGAGCACGACGGAGTTGCTGGAGTTCTTAAAATAGAACAAGTGTTTTTAAAAACCAGTTATCCACGAATACTTTAAGCTATTTTTTTTTAATTGCTTTTGAAACATTTGTTATAGTAATATTTAATTTGACGTTATAAAGTACTCATATCGAATTAATATTTTTTTTAAATGCCAAAATTTGAGGTTAAAGGTTGGCAATGTCATTTTAGACTTGAAATTTCTCGTGTTGTTAATTGATGTACCATGGTAACCTTTAACATACGCGCGTGTTTAAAAGTTGGATTTAAACATGCTTAGGCGTACTTTAATTAAGCAAAATAGGGCATTAATATATTATAAGGCATCAATATTATCATATTAATTCTCTTAGTTAGTCAATATTTTGTACGAACCTACTTCGTCGACAATATTTTTTTTTCAGTTTTATCAATGAAAAAAATTTTTTTTCATTTTAAATTTTATAATTAAAGCCGATAAAATATTTTTCTAGTAACAAAATCAAAAACTTTTAATGTATAAACAGTAGGTCTCAAAAATTAGTTTTTTAAATGTTTTTATATTTCCTAACCTCATTTTTTTACTTTTTATATCACATTCTTTAAATTTACGGTCAATACAGCAGTAACGTGACAACTGTCAAATTGTGTTTTTTAGTATATTCGACATGCATAGCTGTGTGTTAAAACCAGAGGGTATATCCGTTGGTTCGTTGTATTGATGGCATTAAAAATGCCAAGATCGCCCTTGGCATTTTCAGTGCTATCTAACTGGTATCAGTTAATCGTCTAAGATAATCGTTTAAGGAAATCATAACTATTTTTTTACAAACTGACTTTACAAAATGTTATTAAGTTGTTTTTACAGTTTTTTATTTAATTAAGAAGCTAAAAAGCTTTAAGCGTATTTTTAAAAATGTAATACCTCTTTTTTTATATAACTTAAAAGTATTTAACATTTTCATAAACCTATATAATTTCTATCTCTGTTATTTTTTGGGATCTCAATACATACATTACCAATTTAATTACACCATATATTATAATAAACTTGTATATATGTAAGCGTGTTGCAAGCACTTAATAAAACCTACCAGTATTTGTGTTCTTTATTTTGTCACTGTAGAAAAAATGTAGTTGTGAATGGTAAAATTTTGTACATAAGAAACCAAAGTAAAATTAAAACGTAGTTTATTGGGGCGTAAAATCTTTGATTTCTCAAAAATTTTGCAAGTTTAGTAAATTGGACTCCTAAAATATAAAACGATAAGAAATCTAACATTTTTTAGCGTCATTAAAATATTTATGACACTTTTTTGTTTAAAATACTTAATCCTTTAAAAAATTTATATATAGTTTTAAATCCTTGGTTTAAATCTAATTATTTAATAGGTGATTATTATTTGTGGGCAATTCTGTAAGAAATTTTATGTCCCTCTTACCTTTTACTAAAAAAATATGTAGAATATAATACACGGGGAAATGATATGTTTTTATTTTCAATATATTTAAAAAACTATACAGGCAATATTTGCGTAAAATAGGTAAAAGTTAATTTGATAAATAATGCCACCGTAGTATTTAACAGTAAGTCGGCATCATATGCTTTATATTTTTAAAAATAATTGTTTTTAAATGTAACCGTTACTAAAAAAATATTTTTTTAAGAATTCTTGTCAGTTCGAGTAACAGTATGTGGTCGGTTAAAAATAGTTAAGTAGTTTCTACTTCCACATTTGACAGCTTATGATTCCCACTTCTTTAATAGTCTTTATTTAAATGAATACAAAACGGAAACTTTTTGAAAATTGCTTCCAATATAGTTATTATCTTTCATATATTTTTATATATTTGATAAGTTCTTAAAACATATTAATATAGATTTATTTTCTTAAAACTGTGGTAATGCAAAAAAGCTGTGTTATTCCTAAGAAGTCGTCAAATCCACGTCAACTCCTATAACTTGCTGTTAAGGTTATCCTAATAAAACGTAACAATTATGATATTTATACAGTGTGTCCCAAATTGGTGGGGAATGTATGGGGATCTTGGAAACCACGATAGATAGAAAATCGGTTAAATGGGGAAAGTTTTGGACAATTATGTTAGTAAGCTAATCCCGTTTACTACATGGTTTTATCTATTCAGGTATTTGATAAATTAAAAAAAACCTAAAACATGCATTTTCGAAAATCGGCCATATTTTTTTATAAGTTAAAATTTCTCAAATCTGTAAAAACTTCTTTAAAGTAACTTTTTTTGTAGAATATGATCCGAGTAGTCAATTTTTATTTTCTACGTTTCGGGTTTTTAGAA
The DNA here is from genome assembly GCA_019359885.1 of Listronotus oregonensis. Classification (NCBI taxonomy): domain Eukaryota; kingdom Metazoa; phylum Arthropoda; class Insecta; order Coleoptera; family Curculionidae; genus Listronotus; species Listronotus oregonensis. Next base: position 7,964 of record JAHBCN010008135.1, read on the forward strand.
TCATCATCAACTTTATTTTTTCATATGGACGTCATATTGGATTTTTACGCAGCCAAATAGTGCTTTTTATTCTGATTTCAACAATGTATAACACGTTATAATTTAAGAGTTTATAACCTCATTTATTTCAAAAAACAAATATTTTTTCAGTTGGCCTTGATTCCGGCGAAAGTCATTTTTTTTTTGTAAACAATAAAATATTAGTAAATGGCAAAACAGATAAGCTGAACAGATATTTTACAAAAATGAGTTTCGGAACATAGCTATAACGTTAATACCATGTTACAACAAAATGTAATGGCGCCCCTATGAAAAAGCAAAGTTGATGAATCATCATCAACTTTACTTTTTCATATGGGCGCCATTTTGGATTTTTTCGCAGCCAAATAGTGCTTTTTATTCTTATTTCAACAAAGTATAACATGTTATAGCTTCAAAAAACAAATATTTTCTCAGTTGGCCTTGATTCCGGCGAATGTCATCTAGCGTCATTATGAAGTTAGCTCCGGTACGTTATTAAAATTTTTTCAACTTTGTAAAATGGTTAATTATTTAAACAAAAACTTGATATTTTGCAACGTTATTTCCAAAGCAATAGAAATGTTAATATAGCTGCGCAAACGTATTTCGACAATTTTCCTGAAAGGCAGCATCCTAAACTAACATACTTTCGAAAACTGGTTACAAAGCTTAAATTCGGAAGTTTTAAAAAACCACGACCTAAGAAGTACGTTGAAGAAAATCGACAACGAGATGCTGCAATTAACCAACATTTTAAAGAAAATCCAACATCTTCAGCCAGGGATGTTGATAGAGAATTCCACAAGTCAACCATTCATAGGGTAGTTAGGACTACTTAAAAAAATATCGTTAATATGTTGAGAAATATGGACAACATTTTGAATTTTAGGTCGTTATTTTACATTTTCATTTTAGTAGGAATATTAGTTTAGTCACTTTTCATTGTTTTTGTTTTCACTTGTTTCAATTAACTTGTTACGTGTAGTTTTGTTGTAACACGGTATTAACGTTATAGCTATGTTCGCGAAACCCATTTCTGTAAAATATTTGTTCAGCTTATCTATTTTGCCAATTACTAATATTTTATTGTTTACAAAAAAAAATGACGTTCGCCGGAATCAAGGCCAACTGAGAAAATATTTGTTTTTGAAATAAATGAGGTTATAAACTCTTAAATTATAACATGTTATACATTGTTGAAATCAGAATAAAAAGCACTATTTGGCTGCGTAAAAATCCAATATGACGTCCATATGAAAAAATAAAGTTGATGATGATTCTAAAAACCCGAATCGTAGAAAATAAAAATTGACTACTCGGTCATATTCTACAAAAAAAGTTACTTTAAAGAAGTTTTTACAGATTTGAGAAATTTTTACTTATAAAAAAAATATGGCCGATTTTCGAAAATGCATGTTAGAGGTTTTTTTTAAATTTATCAAAAACCTGAATAGATAAAACCATGTAGTAAACGGGATTAGCTTACTAACATAATTGTCCAAAACTTTCCCCATTTAACCGATTTTCTATCTATCGTGGTTTCCAAGATCCCCATACATTCCCCACCAATTTGGGACACACTGTATATCGACTATAAAAAAGTTGAAAGTCGAACATAAAAATGACAGCGTTTTTAGATTAATTGAAAACTTTTTTTTTGTTTATGGATATAAAGTATATGATAGTAATAATCTGCTTGGTTAAATTATTAAAATTTTAGAAATTTTAGTATGCTAGAAATGTTATTAAAAAAGCAAGCAATATTGGCAGTTTTAATAGGAGTTAAGGAACACGTACACACATGCTAGAAAGTATAACCCGTATTTTGCTGTGTTATTCGGCACTCTGATGTTGTATTGCATAAAGGGCGTTTATTTATAAATTTTGCCCATCCAATTCACTTAACTTAAAGCTAATTATTAACTGTTTAATACATCCATTTAAAATACCAGACAATAGTAACAAAAAACTAGGGCAATAACAGTATGACCTCGAAAAAACCAAAGATAAGATAAATAATTAGATTGTTAACTCAACGGTCTATTGTTTGTTTTTATCTCTTATCCGTTATATTTGTAAAATAAAAAAAATGAAAAAAAGCCTTCTTTTAGCTATTAAAATATTTAAAATTAACCAACGTTAATATTCCTCTTTTCATTTAGCATAAAATAGATCTGAGAATTAAATTCTTTTTACAGACTGACCTAATTATAAAAGGTTTATTTCCATTTTTTGAATGGTTTTACCAGCCCTTTATATTATAATTGCTTAGCTTAAAAGATTGACGACCTGTTGACTATCGAATTGTTGCAAAACATCAAAAAAGCATATTTTTGTCGCAAAGTTAATAAAAAAGTGCATGAATGAAACCACACCGTCGCTTAAAACGAAACCTGACAATACGCCAAAATAGATTATACAGGAACAATGGACATCATTGACATCATCCCTTGGAAATAGGTTCAAGTAACATGATAAAAGTCTATAAATTTAAAAAACTATGTCACGTTAGTTCTTATGTAAAAATAAAAAAAAAACATTTTTTACGGCCCAAAAACTTTATTTGGTACACTGACAAATTGATGACAAATAGGAATTGGAGTAATTGCAACTACCATTTTTCTTTTGAAAAAACTCGTAAGAGATATATGCCTCACAAGCACGTGAACAAAAGAAGACTAAAAAAAGCCACCACTACCGTAGTTAGCCAAGAAGCTCCGATATTCTTGAATAATCATTGATTTATCGTTCAAAAATGCCATGTATTGCATGTAAAATTAAAAAGAGATTGCCCTCAGGAACAATGAAATATTTTAGGTTTTTAGATACACGTAATGTCAAGAACTAGGTTGTCTGTACGTTTTGATGGTCTGGAATCATTTTTCTTATCATTAAAATAGGCAATAAGAATAATAATAAACTGGCCCAGAAACACTATATGGAACGTGGCGACAAGAGAAAAAATCCAAGCTTTCTAGAAGATACTTGTGTCTATGGATTTATTGTGTTTATGCACTAGAAGGTCTTTCTCGAAAGGTATTTTTGTAAAATTTGGCCGCTTATATGTTTGGATAAGAATGGGCAGTCTTTAATTTATTAAAGTAGACGATATTTTTAGTAACCCAATCAAATAAAATGCATGCGCATGTTTTCCAAATTATGTTTAGATTCGGGCATAAGAAAATATATATTAAAGTGGAGAGTACTATTGTTAAAAATAGTTGATGGAATAAAGAACGTTAAGGAAGAATAGCTGATGTGTTCTTTCTGAAGCATTCTCAGATGGGTAAGTGGAACGATCACTGACAGGTCGAATTCATTAAACAAACCAATTGAAAAAAAAAGATTATAACCGCCCCACTATACACATATACTGGTGGGAGAAAGAAATTCTACCCCTTGCATATAATATATAGGCAAAGTAGCAATATATAAACGACACATGTTCTTTAAAGACACAGAGCAAAGATCATGTTTTGCATAAACAATTTGGAAAAAACCCACAAGTCATGTTTAGGAAAAATACGCTTGTCTAATGAAAAAGAGAGAAACATTGTAGGTAAAAATGCAATGTTTTGCAGCGCTTTGCAATGTTCGATGCTGCGCTAATACAGATCGGTCTTATTTTAAAGTTTCCCCTAAATAATTAACTCAGACCTAGAGATAAATGAAAGCCAAAACTATTTGAAGGGATCTAATCCTTTTTGATACCGGCTAAATTATTAATAGACGAAAACTAGGACATTAATACTGTAACCCTAAAAGGGGCAAAGATAAAATACATAATTAAAATGGAAAACCACCAGCCTATTGTTTATTTTGATCCTTTATCCATTATATGTGTTTATAAAGGATCGTGGATAACAAAAGAGATTTATTTTTAAATGGGCTATAAATAATTAAAATAGGTAACGATCGTTAATATTCCTAGCAAGTTCTTTTCACTACAAACTAAAAGAGAACTCCTGGAGAGGGACTTATTTATAAAGTAGTTTATGCTGTCAAGTTAGATCATATAAAATAAACGTCCCATACACCTTGTCGTAGTTAAAGAATACTCATAGTGAAGGATCCGAAGAAAGGTCGACCTTCACCCATCTGACCAAATGAAATATTTTTTTATCATTTCATACGTAGACGAATACATTTGACATGTATTGCATATCAAAATATGTTCATGGCTATTTATAATTAACTAAAAAAATATTATTAAAGATTAATGTTTAAAATAAAGAGAATATGTCGGTGATGTCTTGCGTACATGTTTCCATTCGTGGCTACCTGGCAAGCAGGTGTAAACAGGTAAGTTAATATAAAAAAATACACCAATGTGTTAACCAATAATAATAATATATATGAAAATAAAGATTATTTAATAACAAACGCGATAGTATAGTATTGCCCCCCAACCGCTGTGCTGTGTTCACACGTCGTTGTGTGGTTGGGCCCAGTAGGATCTTTTGGAACATGCGCTGGGGTTGCTGGTTATCGGCAACTCTTTTGGCTAGCGTATGAACCGGGATCGAATTAAGTGTAGGCTTAACTAGATGTAGCATACCTTGCTGATAAATGAATGACTGCCTAAACATGGTGTACTCCAACGGTGCCTCTGAGACACAGGCGACTATGATATCTATGCCTTACTGCGGTAATGCGAGGCTCTGCCGTGGTGGACTATTACCCAACTCCAAACAGAAAGCGGATGAACCGCTCATGGGTGACTTACAGGTGCGCTGACCGAAACGGATAAATCAGTTTCGAAGGGTGCCACTCAAGGTCACAAGCAGACAAGGTGCCGCCGAGCGAAAGGTGAATCCGTTTCGAAGGTGCCCTGAAGTCACCAGCATGTTTCACGGGAAGGGTAATCCATCGAACAAACAGGTGCTTAGGAAGGGATCTCGAATCAACAAAGCGGCAAACCGCACTTTAGGACCTGTGCTTAACGAATCATAGACCAAGGAAGAGCGGAGACGGTAAAACCTTGTCTGCTCAGGACCTGAGCTCCCGTCACTAGACGGGAGATGGAGGGTCATACTCTCAGGAGACGGGACACCAGACACATATTTGTGCGGTAGCGACACGAGTATGAAATGTAAGAATTCTCTTCCAATCTGGTATCGGTTATTAGAAGTCGATCCAGTCTTGGAGAGATATAAAGGCGTGAGTCACAATAGACCGAGCAGGTGCAGTGGAGGGCGTAATACTCTCTTAAACCGAACCTTCCTACATAGTATTGCCTGCAATAAACCGTTCATAAAATAATATTCAGTGTAATAACAGAGGACGGAGAATTGCAGCTGCGTGCGACGCGTTCGCTAAATAGGAGAGAGTGCGCATGCTTTTTTCAAATAGTTTAAGAGATATAGCATTTTCCTGTTGTGGTAAATCATTTTAAATATTTAATAAGAAAACAAAAAAATATATATAATTTAACAAAAAATACTTTTATATAATCAGATCTTGGAAAGAGTATAAGTCATGATTTGTCAAAATGGAATAGTCAAGCAACTGGACTTTAAATTTTGCAATTAAAAAACAGTATAAAAGTCAAAAGAAAAAATACGCATTATCATAAATAATACCAACAGTATAACTAGGTTGTTGAATCGTTATAATATGTCTAGCTTTACTGTTTTTAACCAACGATCAAATTAGTATAAGTTAACATGTTCTATTCTTTCAAAAACTATCGACTTATACTCGTAGAGCATAACCTCAATTAATAATGAATCCAAGGGGATTTTTATTAGTTTTACTATAGAACGTTCAGTTATTAACAAAGTGCAAATTATTACTGATTTACAATGACAGTTAAAGAACCAGAACAATAATGACCTTCTTAAATAAGGTTAAGTAGAGTTTGTTCTTTTTAGTTTCTTCTATTTGATTTATCTTTGCATTTCATTAGATTCGAATAGTATAGTCTCACTAACAGACTTTTAACCAAACGCGAGTTTTGAAATCGATATAGGGAGTCAGTTGGCATTCTATACCGTATTTTAAAAACACTTTTAAAGGGGTTCTATTATTCCTATTTTATTATTGGTTAACACATCGGTTTTTATATTACTCCTGTTTGCACCTGCACCGGTAGCCATGAATAGGAAAAACCACGTAGGCAATCCTCACGGGCATATTCACCATATTTCAAACTTTAATTTTCTATGATATTTTAATAAATAGGTGAAACATTTAATAAAAATATAATTATCTTTTAATTAAAAATTTTTGATAGGCAATACATGTCAAATGTTTATCTATGTATGAAAAATTTTAAAAAAAATTTCATTTAAACTCAGATGGTTGAAGGACGGATCTTAGACTATTATTATTCGAACTTTGGTTAAAAATGTTTTTAACATGACTTATAAAAATAATTAAACAAACTATAATACGCTGGCCAGTGGGCTTCGTTTCTCAGTTACCGAAGTTAGGATCTATAATAACATACGTAGATGTCTCCAGGGAAGTAGGGTAACAAACTTAAATGGCACAACGACACCTTTTTACATGGACTATAAATAAACAAAATCACTATTTTAAATTAAGATTAAAATATGATTAAAAGCACAGCTGTGATAATTGCAGAAATTAATTAAAATCTAAATTTCATCGTTCGCCATTCTCATTTAATATTTCCCTTATATCCATTTATTTTTAAGTTTTTTTAGGGGCTTACGCCAAAGGTAGAAAAGTGCATTCATATATCAATTAATCAGATTATTAACATATTGAGACGTCGGTATCGATATTTTTGAAATTGGTACTTAAATTAGATATACCGATTTATCTACTCAGCCCTATTACACTTTATGAAAAGTAGTATATGGTCTACGTGTTTAATTTGCATAATAAATCTATTAACTTTTACTTATTTTACTACATTTACTGGCAATAACTATAACTTTTAAGGTAGCGCGCGTACTATGGACAAAAACGATATACAAAATAGCGAATTTACTAAAGCGACATGTATTAAAATAATGCTATTATTTTAATGAGATGCAAAAGTATTTTTGTTAACATACTTGACGACATTTTAATCAATGGCATTTTATTAGATTATTATATTCTGGATTTACTTAAATGCTAGCGATACTGCATTAAAGCGAATAATGTAATTATACAAGATACCCGACGTACATCTAAATATAAATTGTAATCAAAAGGGTGTGCATTTGGATACGCATGTGGATATACGTTTGGTCGAGGTATACTGGGAGAAATGTCCATAGTTTCTTCCAGAATATTCTCCATTCTTTGCACGTTGCCTACTCTGCAAATATAGTCCTTGTGCTCCTGTACAAAATTAGTGGTGTGATGTTAGACCGGTCAAATTAGTAAATATTTGTCGAATATCTTAAAGAGGTAAGAATTAATGGCTTGTCTAAGCATACAAGGTGTTTAAAATTTGACTGTCAATTGTTGGATCTAAAAAATTATTAACAATTCTATTTACTTAGCATAAACTATTTAAACCCTTTATGGGTTTGGGCACAAACATGATTTAAAACCCTACAGTGCTTTCAGGGTACTATTATGTGGTACATTCAAGGAAGGTATATGGAAGCCCAATGCTATGGCCCATTTGATCAAAAAATGTCCAGCCCAGTATGAAAATAACTGTTAGAGTTGGCCCCGCCAATTCTACGCAATAACAAAATTCCACGAAATTGGCTAACTACACACTGATAAATCAGTGGTTGGAAACCTTTCTTTTATGAGCCGTGGTACCGTTTTTGGTCTCATTAGGTTGTCTAAGGTTTTCGTTGTTTGGGCGCGCGGCGCGTTAAACTATATCCGCTGTACCTTCAACCGTCGTCGTCTCATCATTCATCATTTTCGTTGTGGTTTGTGCCCTTTGCGCCGTATTGTTTTGATTGTTTTGCTTTGTGTAGTACCATATTTTGTGGTTACAGAATTTTTTGGATTGATAAAAACCTTCTATTTTAGTGATTGTGTTATTAAATTGTACTTACAGTTTGTGTATATTGTTGTTACTTATAATATCGTAACAAAATGATTAGAGGTTGTATGGTTTTGTCTTGCAAATCAAGGGTAACATACCGGCATTTTTACTTTAGGTAAGTATTTCTTATATTTAAATTAGGTGCTTCTTATGAGACGTAACGTTAGATAACCGAAAAAAAATATATCAATTATGAATAATAAAATAATAAAAATTTCATAAGAAATAGCAGTGAGAAGAGTAAAGCAATCTTAACTATCTTTAAGATGATTTCCACAATGTTTGTGTATTTCTGTGGATTATTAAAAAGAAATAAGGAATACATTTAGGTACTTTTATTTCATTTAATAATTTAGTTCATTCTTTTCAAGGATCAAAATTATTAATTACTGGGCAGACCAGGCAAATTTCAATATATATACAGGTCCCTCTAATTGAATAAAGAAAGTACAATTTTATGTTAAAGTCCTTTTGCTTTTTCTGAATTTGTTTAAAGAAATTAGATTTTTGGTTTCTTAAACTTACATTATCAACTTTTTAAGCTCGACATCTGTAGACACATAATATTTAACGGATACTGTTACATGGATACCTAGGTACCAAAGGCCACTAAACATTTTTAACCACTATTATTCTGTCTCATGAATATTTGTTATTAGTGAAAAGTATTGCCTAAAAGCAGTTATAAAATTTTTACTTTTTAATGTACAACCAGAAACTTAGGATTAGATTAAACTCATTTACACTATCTTGCCCTTCTTTTATCACAAAATTGGTGATAATACATAAAACTATCATACAATGTTTGAAATTTATTTTAAAAAATCATTGTTTTTATTTATTTACAAAGATTTTTGGTAAAAATACAAAACTCACAAAAATATCGACCATTTAAATAGAAGGCTTCTTTTTCGTATTATTTCAGATGATATAAAATCCAATATTACACAATAGTTTTAAATATTTATGAGTAGCATCGTTTAATAACCAACAATTTTGTGCAAAAAATAAAAAAACAGTGAATAGCTGAATTTGACATTTGACGATGTCAACATTATAGATAGTAACAAAGAATTATGGAAGTTCGGCTCCTGACCTACTATTCATTGCTCAAACTCCGCGGGGCCAATTCCCCTATTCCGCTGCCCTGCACGCCTGGACAATTTTGTTCTACAGTATTGGGCTTCCATACACCTTTAAACTTCCTTGGGTACATTCTGCCCAAACTTGCTAATAAAAGTTTTGGCTTAGTGAATACGGCTGAAAATAACTAGTTTAGCGGCAAAGTTGCCAGTTGCCTAAAAATATTTTATAAATACATTTTTACAAAGATCTTTATTTTTTCCTTACTTTAATTTAAAAAATGTTTTAATGTGAATAATAAATATCATATAAAGGTTTTTAATTATTTTCTTAAATTGTTAAATTGAATTTTGACATTTGAGATCTAGGGGCCCATCAATTACTTTATCATCTTTAACACAACATTGTTTTTTTAGGGTTTAACTTTTTCTGTCCCAAAAATATTCATGTATTACTTTGATACTCAAGCAAATAATTAAATAGGATTTGACAGGAATAAATCAGCCCCGAAAAAGAAAAACAGAGAGATATCCCTGTATTATTATTATTATTGAACACTTCCTGTTTATGTAATAGAATCCAGCCTAATATAATTTTTTAATACTAAAAGAGTTTTTTAAAATTTAATTAAAAATCTTGTCTACAATTACTAAATTAAGGTTTATAATATGCTTCATTAAATATAAACTTAATGGGGTTTTATGATAATTTAGACATTATCTTTAAAATATCTAAGTATCCTATTTCAATTTATAGGGATAAAAAGTAAGAAAATAAAATAAATATGTTTATCAAACTTATTTTTGTTCGCATACTTTGTGAAGTATTTAAACATTTTTAAATTTTTTATAGCACATTAGTAGGCAACTAGGAGTAACTTTGGCTTTATAATATAGTTTCTGAGATTAGAATTTTTAAAGTCAAAATGTTTTTAAGGGTATAGCAAAAATATATAGGGGCTAATTTACCCAGTCTAACAAACACTTTTTCCATAAACACAAAGGTATAAAAAGATAATCCTAAAACTTATTTATAACAGGCCTTTAAGAAATTACGTTGGATTCAAAAGGAAAAGTTATTGTATTTAATTTAATATTTTCTTTTTTAATTATATGGTTAAAAATAATATTTAAAATATAAATCACTTTAATTTCTGATTGTTTTATAAGTTTAAATTGAATAGTTTTCAAAATATTAATTCTTTAAAGACATAAAGACACAAAACATACGACACAAAACCATTGTTTTATTAATTCAAGAGTTTAAACTATCAGACCATTGGGCTTTGATTTAGAAGGTGCTCTATGATACTAGATGGTTTTCTACAATTAACTTTCTCTAAATAGGTATACCATTATTTAAAAATGGACTTAGTAGGGTAAAAAAAAACCATAGATAATAAAAGGGGTTTTTTAAACCCCTTTCATATTATATTAATTTCCATTACACGTATTATTAATGACAATAAATTGTTTAAAAATAAATATAAAATATTAAAAGTAAATGTCTATTTAAATTAAAAACTTAGTAAATGGAGACATCTCCTTAGGTGTCACGTCAATACGTCGCGGCAAATTTGACGCGTGACAATTGACGGTCAATTCGACGTACGACAATTCGTCGCATCGTAATTCGACGCAGCAGAATATGACGCTGACAATGACAAATATCGTGATATTCAGATCGTTTTAAAATTTGTGCCCCAAGATCGAAAACACCCCTTTAGTATTCAAATATTTTATCAATGGCTAAAATAAATAACAAAAAAGTTCATTAAAAAAAAATATTCCCCAAAAGATAAAATACCTAAAAAAGATTAGTGTAATTACAATATTTATAAAAAAATATCAAAAATTTAAAAACTTTAGTAGGATAATTTGAAAAAATTCAAAAAACCTAAGTTCCTTTGTCGGTCTTTGGGTTTGTTCTAAAGCCAAGCGGGTATTTTCCCCAATTATATAGTGTAAAAATGCAGAGGAAAATTAAAAAAAGGCCCATGCCTTTTTACATTAAAAGCATTATTTGAAAAAGCCCCCCCTTTTTAAAAAACGCGCCGAGTCTCTCACAATTGTGTCTGCGTCGAATTCTAGAAAATTTAATTTGACCGCGTCAGATTCGCTGCGACAAATTGCCCTCGCGCCATATTTGTCGCGCGACCAATTGTCCGCGTCGAATTCCTCCTTAGATCCTAAATATAATAATTAAAACAGATTTATAGCAAGGCATTTTACATTTGAATGTTATTTGTGTGGTTTAATTACTTTACGATGTTGCAAAGTTTATTGTAAATGTATATTTAAAAAAATTAGGGTACAGTACAGTATTTACAAGTCGATGTCTTGAAAGAAATAGTTAGATACCCTTAAGAATGTTTCTATTGTGCTGGAATACAATTAATGATGTCTATTTAATCCATTTGAAATATCGAGAATGATAAATCATTTTAAACTTCCTTTGGAAAATAGATCCCCCGACCTTTCATCTATCAAAAATGACGACGTTAATCTTCCCCCTTATAGTTTTCAGATCTTTTACCGATCAAACATGTATCGTAATGAAGCAAACTGGGTTTAAATTTAAACTTTTTAACCCAAAAACCCGTTTAAAAAACTGAATGTTTTTAATTTACTTGCGTCTTTTGTTAATGTGTACAAAACATTTTTACATTAAAAAAATCTAAGTGGTTGTTCTGTATAGCAGCTTGAAAGGTAAACATATTTTTTAAGCCACAGAGTGTTCAAGATGCAAAATTGATCTTTTAAATTTGACTGGTCTAATTTACACTTTTGCCAAAAAGAAAAAAAGGTATAAAGAAGATAATCGTAAAAGCTATAGGATATGTTTTGGAAAGCACCCCATGAAATTTATGTAGGCACACAAAAGGGAAGTTGTTGGAGCAAAAAAGAGAACGCTATGAAATATGTTGGAAAATATAAATAAATTTGTAGGTAAATAGCTTTATAGTTTATGCGTCGTCCGTATGTCTGAAACAGATTGCAGATTTCGAGGACGTTTATAAAATGGGACTGCTATAATGGAAACGCACTTTTGCTATCCCTTTTATGGAACCAATTTATTTTATTTTAGTAGGATTTTATAGTTGAAGTTTAAATAATAGTGCCTTGACCAAACCATATTTTTAATGGTTAAATAAAGAAAATATCAACAAAAATAAATTTAAATCTTTTAAAAGTATAATATATTTTTCAGTCTGCAAAATAATTTGACCGCCTGTATGAAAAACACCATCAAACGTTAAGGATCAACAAACGCTCTGCCGCGTTTTTTTAAATATTGGATAGATCACAAAGGAAGAGGACTAAGTACCAATCTCCTATGTGCAGTAAGAGGCGGTTTATCAGTACGGAACTTAAAACTTCAAAGATTTAGAGTAGGAAAGAGCTGTGACTTAATTGTTGGTCACATGGATTAGATCTCCCAGATGGGCGGCGGAGTCAGTGGGAAGTTCGGGGCTTCTGAGTGAACTGTAAAGGGATGCACATAAGTGGAACTACTGAGCTGTATGAATTTCTCAATGTATATATAATTTTACATAACAGAAACCGTAGAAAAACCTTAAAAAGAGATACCCTACAGCTGGTCGAAAAACATGAGAAGGAAACTTTATGGTGAGGTTAGGGGCATTTAAAAGACGAACAAATTTGGAGTACATAATGCAATGCAGTAAGAGGCAGTTTATCAGTACGGAACTTAAAATTTCAAAAATTTAGAGAGCAAGAAAAGACCTGTACAAGCAGTAGATTACATAGTTTAGACACTCTGCAGATGAGGCGGCGGAGTAAGTGGGAAGTTCGGAGCTTTTGAGTGAACTGTATTACGGGTAATTTTACATGACATAAACCGTAGAAAAACTTCAGAAAAGGATACCTACAGCTTGTCGGAAAACATGAGGAGGAAACTTTATGTTGAGTTTAGGGTCATTTAAAAGACGAACAGTATTCCAGACAGGGACTAATTTAAAGTACGTAAGAGATAAATTATAGCTTTTTGTAAGCTGTTGTTGCTATGGATGTAAAGCGTTTATGCCATTTAGGGTCATTCTTGAAAGTAAAAGGAGATACAAATTAAAAGATACTTTTACTATTAAAATATTATTGTCTTAAAAGAAGAAGGAAGTAAAAAAATTTTAATATAAAATGTTTGCAAGATATTTTCTTATTATTCACAGTGGTTTTAAAGTTTTTTTATTGACTAGACTTAGATTCTTCTAAGGTAAACAAAAAACATAATTTATTGTTGTAAAATTATAAAGTCATTTATGTAATACACAAAAGAAAAATATTAATAATTATAAGTAACCACTGCCATATTAATTTTAGATGTATATACTGATGAAGGCTTTTGCCCAAACGTTTTATAAATTAAACAATATGAAAAATTAAAAATAACCTTTTAATTTCAAAATGAAATGTATTAAACTAAGAAATTAGAATTGAAGAATATATGTTAATGATTCAGAAAGCAAATAATCAAAAAATTTATATATATATATATATATATATATATATATATATATATATATATATATATATATATATATATATATATAATATATATATATATATATATATATATATATATATATATATATATATATATATATATATATATATGTATATATAAAAAGTGCTTATAATAACTTTAAACCTCTTTCTGTTCCTTCTTGTTTGAACAATTTTGAGATAACCGAATAATTCATGACTACAATATTCGACACAAAGTTATTCATGACGGACAGTACGAATTTCGTCAGAAAGATCTTTTTTTACATAACTAAAACAAGTGTCTTTAGTTCCTAAGCCAATCTAACACCGGTGCTCTTGCTATTTAAGAGTAGAAAGTAGGAAGAGTTTTGATTTCTTTTTTTTTTTTTGGTTGCACACGGGTGGCTCTCCAGCTTTTCGAAAGGATATCTTTGACAGAAGAAATATTAAAAAGCAAGGTAGGGTGGAGTAAAGCTGACATATTTTAAAGACGACTGTTGTTGTTTGTGTTACTATATAATAAACTAAATCCACAGCAAATCAAGTTTTTGGAATCACAACTTAAGCCATATCCTGTTAAATACATATTAAAAAATACAGAAGGTAATTGAAAAATTAAAAAAGTTTCTTTAAATATGGGTCTGAAAATGCATGCTTTTTAAGATACAGGGTATTAAACTTTAATAAAAATATTTTTTTATAATTATCTTAAGCAACCATTCACTTAATTCACCCATTGTCAGTGCTGTTTAGGTAATAAAGTGACTAATTGGGCCCGAGTAAACTGAAATTATTAAGAGTCGGTGTGGGTTTCAAGGGACAACCTTATCGAAAATGTTGTGAAAAAATGCGCCGCGGCTTTTTTATTTTTATATATTTTTGAACTAAGCAACTAAAATTTGAACTTTTATTTTCTTTTCTATATTTTTGTTTCAACAAAAAAGATAAAACAATTCAGTAACTCCCGGACCCAATAAAAAAAAAACTAAAAAAAAATAAATTTCAATTTACAACTTATTTAATTTTATTTTTTGCCTTGCTAATCACGCATTAAAAATTAGTCGCTTTGTTTTTACCAAATCGCGAAAATGGCACAATACGAAAACGATGAATTCGTGGATATGCTGCTATTTTTTAGTTTGATCAAACATGACTTCCCGTCGAGTTCAGTTTTGTGTTCGCAGCGTTGTGAATGGAGCAATTTTCTGACAGGACCGCATTTGACCCTTTAAATGAATGCATTTTTTCTAAATATTTTAAAAGTTTCTCATAGTTAAAGGGACAACAGGAATCACCTATGTGTTTTTCTCTCTTCTTCTCTTCATATTAAATATATTATTATTACAGGTGTCCCAAGAATGCTATGTGGGCAATCTCTCGGAATCTAATAGAAAACTAAAAATATTTACGACAAGTTCCCTAGCACCTACTGACCCTCCTACAGGAGATGCAGGTGCATAACGGATGCCCCCAAAAAACGTTTTGATTAAATAACTTTAAAATACGGGGCGCAATTATTTTTAACATCATGATGGTTACCTAAGATAAGTCTTCTTCAAATAAACCCAATCAAAGATAATACTACTACGGATAAGATGAACCATTCAATGCTATATTTTTGATACCCCTAATGAACTTTCGGCTAACGCGAGCCGATGTCATCGAGAAATTTCGCTATCCTTGAACGAAAGTTAAACAGTGTTGCAGCGGTCTTTACTATTGGCGTGATGAAACGCGACTAAAATATACAATCCCCGTTTAGCCGCCCTTTCGCTTCTGCTTCATGTGTTTCGAATAAGGTACAGGCAGACATTGACAATGTGCACATGGCTTCGTACTTTGATTAAGCTGGGGCAAGGGTTACCGACTTAATTTCTTAACTTTGTTGAGAGAATTGATATTTCAAGACTGGGTTCAAAACGCCCATTTAAATGAACCATCTATTCGTTGTAGTAACAATCTTGATAAATCATATTTGGCTTTATTTAGTTTGCCAGGGACGGACTTGCTCTGACACAATAGCAATTTTTTACCCTGTATGATAAAAGGCTCAACAATATTATATTTAAATAGTTTTAAACCTTAAAGGAAAAAAAAGGTATTCTTGATTGACATCGATAAAACCAACTGTTTACAAGATATAAAGAAAAATACTATCTGAGTTGGCGGTTTTTACATTATACAGGGTATTTTCTAATTGAAAGTCCATATTTAAGGAAACAATTCTTGGGTCCAGCTGAAGAAAACTTCATATGAACATGTGTCCTAAACGTCTTAGCTTTTTGAGATACAGTGGTAAAATTTTCAAAAATAAATCATTTATTAATGTATCTCTGTGCTTCCACTTTAGATATTTTAATATGTTTAGCATACATACCTGTATCAAGAAGCATTTTTAGTACCCATTTTTATTTCCACTGAGTGGCGTTCGCATAATTTGACCTGCTATTTTGGCAAATAAAAAAATGTGGTACATTAAAAATATTTGTGACAACCTTTTGAAAATTTATCTCAGAGTTAAGGCATTGAAGGCCTGGAATTCATATAAAAGATTTTGCCAAAATGGACCCAATGTGCTACAATATGTGACATTATTGAAAGCACTTGTGTAATGCAAAAAAATATATTTAAGTAAACAGTTGTTGATATCAGGAAAATATACTACTTTAAAAAGTTAAGCTATCAAAAATATTGTTAAGGCCTTTAATCATGGGGCTGTTACAAGAATTCTTGCCTCAAATCATCTGTAAATAAATAGCAACTATATTCGGGTCCATTTAAATCTGGTAACCATGTATTAAAAAAGTATTAAATTGCCTGGTGTTTTTTAAAGGTATTTGACAAAAACGATTTTCAGGCATCATTGCTGCCTGTATCTCATAAGGGAGGGTCATGGAAAAAAGTTTATGCAGTTTATAATATTTTAGGTTTTCTATTAGGTTTGAGATTGTCCACATGATATGGACCCTGTATATATATATATATATATATATATATATATATATATATATATATATATATATATATATATATATATATATATATTTATATATATATATATATATACTACTATCTCTATATATATATATATATATATATATATATATATATATATATATATATATATATATATATATATATATATACCGAGTCATTTTCAAATTCGACTCTCACCATTGGGATCTCAGGAAGCGCTATAGAAGATAAGATGGTTAAATTACTTGGAACAAGTTAGAGCTGTGACCAACAATATATACCGTTAGAAAGTTTTGAAAATTCGAGTAATTCCGGAGATATCCGGAAAAAAAACGAAATTTTGTAAAATCCGTTTTATTTTTCAGTTTCTTTTCAAAGAATTAAAATAAATAATACATTTGCATTGTCACTTTCCGCTCTATCGAATGGTGTTCTGATTTTAAGCATCGACGTTTCGTTTTTCTATGCTTATATCTTTTTTTTCTTATGGACGCCATATAGAATTCCACAAATTTGAATGGCGCTTTTATCAAGTTCCGCGATGTATCTAAGTTACCCTTGTTGCCCCGGGGAAATCCGAAAAAATTAACTGAAAATACTGCCGTAGTTGGCTTTGATTTCTCAAATCGGTGACCGCGTACCAACCAAGCATTCTGTGTTTACTGTCAGTTGTGGTGTGTCGTTAAAAATGAATTCTCTAATAGAAGAAGGCGCAGAGATGGTAGGCTTTTATTACAAGAATGATATAGAGACAGTGTGAAAACATCGGAAGTGTATCACAACTCAGTGTCGAGGGGACGACGGCCTCTGAATCGAACTTTATTCAGGTGTGAGATAGAAACTTCGCTGAGTAATGTAGTTCGTTGGCCTCTGAACAATAGCTGAATGGTTCTGTGAAAATTTACTAAGAAACTGGAGACTAAAGGTATAACAAATGTTAAGTAACGCCGTCATTTCTGTCAAAATCGCCATATATTTCTCTGGCGGCTTGTGTTTTGGCTTTGCTGCGATTTATTTTTATATACCTTCTTTTGTCTTTGAAGCTCCTAACGATGTTGAGTTGAAGTTCCTCAAATATTTTAGTATTCCTTGCCCATAAATTCGGTTTCAACGTGCCCCATTAAATGTCGAGGGACATTGAGATCTGGAGACCTAGCTGGCCATCTTACCGACCAGTATTCCCAATCCACCTGTCACAAACCTTTCGGAAAGATAATCAGATGCCGTAATCTTGTGTTGTGGTGGAGCACCATCGTTTTGCGGAACCAAATACTGTAGTTTTGCTTATGTAAGTCGTCCAAGCCGTCTTCAAAGTTGACGTCCACTTCATCCACTCCTTCCGGCGTTCAAATTTCATTGGAAAAATGAGGTCCCAAAATTATATTTTTATAAATGCCTGCCCATTGATGGACTGAATCACTTTACCAGGTCGTAATTCGAGAAACTACCAGGGATTATTTATACTCTCATCTGTCCGAATATGTTTTCTAGAAAGCTATCGGTCGCCTTGTATCCAATCACAAAATTGTAATCGCCTTTTAGAATCACCAGGGTGCAGTTTTTGCGATATGTGGATTTGTAGCATTTGAAACCACTTTTCCTGATCTCTCCAAACAGACGTGTGCGAAGAAACATCAAATCAGTGTCTTATATCGTGTGGTTACCTGGATTCAATGTTATCTACAAATATGTATTAGTTTCATAAACGGTTTAATATTTTTTTTACAGTTGATCACAAAGTAACTAATTCCTAATTCGAACTAAGATCATAAAGTCGACGCACCAACCGGTATGCTCTGTTTGAAAATTACATTTCAATCTTTTCCCGACTCAGATAATCGATTAGGTACTTTGCGTCTAACGACGAATGTTACAGCTTTAATTATACCTCATTTACGATGTTTTCTTTGCTTTCCTCATTCTGTCCCCATATTTTTGTTTGTCTTTCAGATGAACCGCACTCTCGCGAGGTTTCTATCCAACATTTGAATACCAAGTTCGATGGGGTTGTCGTCTCTCGAGATTTAAATTCAAGTACACTTCCCACGTGTTTTCACACTGTTCCTAGTTGTAATAAAGTTTTACCATATCTCGTTTTGCTTCATTGGTGAATTCAATTTTTAACGACACCACAACTGACAGTAAACACAGAATGTCATTTACGCGTCTCATAGTTACAGAAATCCTAAAGCCAACTACATTATCTATTCAGGTTAATTTTCGGATTTTCCAGGCAACAAGGGTAACTTATGATAAATCGTTGAAGAAATGTGATAAAATTCCATTCAAATTTGTGGAATTCCCATATGGCGTCCGCTAAGCTGGATGATAAAGTTGCGGAAAAACAAACGTCAGACAAGAAACTGAACACCATTCGATAGAGCGGAAAAGTGACAATGCGATGATATATTTATGTTGAATTTCATAAAAAGAAACCCAGGAAAAAAATAGAAGCGATTTTCCAAAATTTCGTTTTGCGGATGTCTCCCAGGTCCTCAGGTACAGAACTTAAACACCTTGTTTATAAATGCCCAACTTTTTAATTTAACCATCTTCGTATCTCCTATAGTTTCGAGATCCCAATGATAGAGGTGTTGAAACACCCAGTATATATATATATATATATATACATATATATATATATATATATATATATATATATATATATATATATATACATATATATATATATATATATATATATATATATACATATATATATATATATATATATATATATATATATATATATATATATATATATATATATATATATATATATATATATATATATATATATATATATATATATATATATATATATATATATATATATATATATATATATATATTTATATATATATATGTATATATATATATATATATATATATATATATATATATATATATATATATCTCTACTACATATAACATATATATATATATATATTCTGCCTCTCTCTAGGTT
This sequence comes from Listronotus oregonensis, assembly GCA_019359885.1. Taxonomy (NCBI): domain Eukaryota; kingdom Metazoa; phylum Arthropoda; class Insecta; order Coleoptera; family Curculionidae; genus Listronotus; species Listronotus oregonensis. The sequence goes on from JAHBCN010008135.1 coordinate 27,486, forward strand.
GCGTCTTTTATAGTATGCCAAATATATATAGTTCAATACTACATCTTTATTTAGCCCTTTTGCTCTTATATTAAAATAGCCGAGCTGTGATGTCAGTGGTTAAAAATTGCAATCTAAGAAGTCATGATCAATACATTTTTGGACGTAAAAATAAAAATTTATTATAGTGGCTAGTGCATAGCAAGGTGAGAAAGAAAAAATCTTAAGTACAGTTTTAGGTGATTAAATATTGATTCGCTTATTTGTAAAATTGTGATCTGATTTTAGATGGACTATATATTTGTTGTTGAAAAAGTGCATAATTTTGTAAATATATGCATAAATTAAAATAGTAGTTTGCAAAAATAGCTAAGAAGTAAAATATTGATATCACATGAAAATGTTTAAAGAATTTTCTCTTAATGATTGAATATTTTTAACATGTAGTAAGTGGTAGCTGATTCTCTAATCAGGATCCTGGATTCAAATCTGTCATGCTGGTTATAGTAAGGTAAAAGAATGAGTGTTGTATTAAAGTGGATATGATTTAAAATTTAATGATAATAATAATACAAACTAACTTATTTTTGTGTTCTGAACAATAAAAAATTTTACTGTGTGTAAATTTGTTACAAATTTTAACTTAAAATAAAATAATAATTCGATTGTTAAGGATTATTTCATTATTTTTTATATTGTTGATGCATACAGGGTGTTCCAGAATATGTTGGCAATCTCTTAGAATCTAATAGAAAATTTAGAAATATTATGACAAGTTCCCATAAACTTTTTTCCTACGACCCTCTCCTACGAAGATACAGGTAGATAACGGACGCCCCTGAAAATAGTTTTTGTTTAAATAACTTTTAAAATACTAGGTGTAATTTAATATTTTTTTAATATGATGGTTACTAGAATGATCTGCTTAAAATGAACCCATTTAATCATATTTAGCGGCTAGTTTTTAAAGGATGGATTAACTCCATTATTCTAGAACTTTAACACCCTGTATGATAAAGGCTCAACAATGGCTTATTTTGAATAACAAGCATATATTAAAAAAAAGGTCTTCACTGGTGACATCGATAAAATTAACTGTTTTTGAGAAATAATTGTAATATTATGTTTAAGGATTAAAGAGCATCTTTTTGACAATTTTTTGCAGTTGCGGGCTGAATTTACTTACGTGAATAAATAAATTGTAAGTAAATAAACGCAGATAGTATGATGTCTATATTTTTCTCCAACAAGTCAAATTAATACATTTAGTTATTCAAAACTCGTTTTTTAATCTAGAATTAAAAGTAGCCCTTTTAATCCTAGATTAAAAGTGTTGCTAAGCAACGAGCCCATTTTTGTACGGCATGAGAATTGATAGCTTTTGCAACTGAAAATAGTACAAAAATGTCAACATTTTTTGACGGTTGAAGAAAAAATATTATAGTTGGTAATTTTTTTTACATTATACAGGGTGTTTTCTAATTTTACGTTAATATTAAGGGAGGCAATTTTTGGGTCCATTTTAAGAAAAAACTTTTTATGAAGGTATTAACTTTTGAGGTACAGGGTGGTAAAATTTTTAAAAATAAATCAATTGTTATTAATGTCTGTAATACCACTTTAGATATTTTAATGAAATTTGGCATACATGTACTATGAATCAAAAAGCATTTTTAGTGTACCATATTTTTTTTATTTCCACCAGTGACGTTCGTACGAAATCTGACCTGCCTATTTTGACAGACATTGGTGGCACGCCACTGATTTCTCTGATAAGAAATGATTATGGAATTCAAAAATATTTTTTTATAAGAGAAATCAGTGGCGTACCATCAATGTCTGCAGGTCAAATTCCGTACGAACGCCACTGGTGGAAATTTAAAAAATTGGACCTAAAAATGCTTTTACGTACATGTATGCCAAATTCTATTAAATTATCCAAAGTGGTATTACAGATATTAACAATAAATGAATTATTTTTGAAAATTTTACCACCCTGTATCACAAAAGTTAGGACGTTTGAACATACGTTCAAATGAAGTTTTCATCTTAAAATAACCCAAAATTACCTCCCTAAATATTGACATTCAATTAGAAAACATCTTGTATAATGTAAAAAACTTTACCAATCATAATATTTTACTTCTCGTAAACGGTTTTATCGATGTCAATCAAGAAAACCTTTTTTAAGTTTAAGGTTAAAGCTATCCAAAAATAATATTGTTGAGCCTTTATCATACAGGATGTAAAAAAAATGTTATTGTCCAGAGCTAAGTCCGTCCTGGCAAACTAAATAAGCCAAATATGATTTAATGGATTCTTTTTAGTAACCATCAAATTAAAAAAATATTAAATTACGCCTAGTATTTTACAAGTTATTTAAAAAAAAAAACTATTTTCAGGGGCGTCCGTTATGTACACCTGTATCTCCGTAGGAAAGGCTCGTAGGAACAAAGTTTATAGGAACTTGTCATAATATTTTTAGGTTTTCTATTAGATTTCGAGAGATTGCCCACATATTCTGGGGCACCCTGTATATACACATTTACTAATTTGTATGCACAGACAGGATAAGTATATCTCCCGATTTCGTGACATTTTGAGGTGGCAGCCCTACTTCTGAGCAAAAAAATTACAATATTACTCATTATCATATTTTACTTTTTTTCATTATTATATCCTAATTTTTTAGGTTTTCTAAAAAAACTATTTTGTATTTACGACCATACTGTGGTTTAACGTGAGACTTAGGAACATAGATGGACCTTTAAGAAGGCCATTCCAAGGAAAATTAATCCTAAAGGAAAAAAAAGTGGGCGATTTATTTTAAACGCCTAGGGATAAGTGCGTGCTCACAGACTGTCATTTTATTAAAGGTCGTTTTATTAGGTGGGTATACGTCGTCATGTTACAAAATCTAGGTTTTTTCTGTGTTTATTTACAGGCTAGATGACTTTTCTTTGTTTACCCGGCCAGACAAAATACTGTTCATGATTTAATGTTATAACAAATACTAGGAATATTTGAGTAAAAAATATAGGGGATATAATTTTAGGCCACAGAACATAAGAAGACTTTAAAATATAAGGCTTTGGGTGTATAAGAGCCCTTAAGGTTACACTCTATCTTGAATAGAAATGGGGTTGTTATACTGGGTGGTGCGTCGCCGAGCGGAACATAGGAAATCCCATGTAAATTTTAAGGGGGTCAACTATTGGCTCCCCTGTATATTTAACAGAAAAAATGTAAGATAACTTTTTGAAGAGACCAATCTGACAAGCCCTTGTGCCAAGTTTAAAAAACATTTAATAAGCGAATCCTAAATAATTTAATTAAATGTACTTGCAAAATTACCAAATTTTTGGTTCAGGTAAAACCAAACAGACACCAATAAAATGAATATTGCCCCTGACATGAGGAAAAGTGTCAATAAATCAGTGACAGTCGGTATTTGAAAAAAATATTTAATCGACGAAAAAGTATCCATAATTAAGTGGCATTATGCGGGAAACAGTTTTAGAGCAGTATCTGAAATATTTTCAGTTTATTTCGCCACCAAGCCCATTCCGTCCATTTCAACTATAAAACGTATTGTCAGTAAGTTGAGTCCAAAGGAACCGTAATAAATAATTGTAAATGTTCAACTCAGGATATCGAAAATAGAGCGAAGAAGAGAGAACAGAGATCTTAATATTCTACTGAGTGTGGGGGAAAACAATATGGTTAGTACGAGGGTTCTTGGGCAAGAGGTAAATAAACATCATACAACGGTATTGCGCACTTTGAAAAAACACAAATATTATTCGTATAAATTCAAAAAACATCAAGAGCTGCGGGAAGAAGATAAAGAGCGAAGAATGGCATTTTGTTTTGAAATGATGAAAAGAGCAAATAATGATAGGTTTTTTTTAGGAAATATTTGTTTTACCGATGAATGTACATTCACTCTCATCAGTGAACCAAATGTTCAGAATTGCCAGTATTGGAGCCAAGAAAATAAACATCGCTTTGTTCATACTCGGACACAATATCCCCAAAAAACAAATGTATTCGTGGGAATTATCGGACACCCTATCATTGGACCCTTTTTTATGGACTATAACCTGACAGCAGAAACCTATTTGGACTTATTTCAAAGTCAAATTGGACCCGCCTTGGAAGAAGTTGTTCGGGAAGATCAAATTATCTGGTACCAAATGGATGGTTGCCCCGCCATAATGCCCGTATGGTTAGAGAGTACCTGGAAAATGTTTTTAACGGCAATATTATTGGTCCACGGTAACGGTTACTTTGGCCAGCCAGGTCACCTGATCTTTCACTAAATGACATCTTTCTGTGGGGTTACGTAAAAATTGTCAAGTGTAAAATTTAAGAATCTTAACCAGCTACAAAACGCTATTTCGTTAGAATGTAACAAAATTTCGCAATATCAACTTAGCAACGTTAGAAATGAATTTTATAATCGGTTGGGATATTGTTTAGCAAGTTAATGGGGGTTGTTTAAACATTTGATTAATTAATGTTTTTATGTAATTCTCTATTATTTTTAAAAAAGTTATTGTATTTTATTTCATTTTATTTTCTCACACCTAGTAAAACATTAAGAGTTCAGTTCTCTCTTTTTCGATCTATTTTCGATCTTTGAGTTAAACATTTACAATTATTTATTGTGATGGCTTTGGACTCAAATTTACTGACAATACGTTTAATAGTTGATAGATAGGCTTGATGGAAAAATAAATTGAAAATGTTTCAGATACTGCTATTGGTTTACTTGAATTCTAGTATGAGAAAATTATTTTTTTAATGATTGATAGTAATAATTGCTATTAGTTAAACTTAATCGTTACATTAAATAAAAGGTTTGATAAAAAGATAAAGTTAACGTGTCTTTTACTTTGAATGTAATGGTTGTGAGATTGGAGAAACGAAAAAAAAATCCTTGTATGAAAAAATCAATATTTGGCTGTACGTCAGATTTGACAAAGCCTTATAACAAATTGTTTACTGGTGGCTGGTGTCAGGTTGGTTTTACCTGCACCAAAAATTTGGTAATTTTGCAATTATATTTAATTTAATAAGTCAAGATTTGCTTATTGAATTTTTTTAAAACTTGGCACGAGGGTTTGTCAGATTGGTCTCTTCAAAAGTTATCTTACATTTTTTCTGTTAAATGTACAGGGGAGCCAATAATTAATTCCCTTAAAATTTACATGGAAGTTTCCTATGTTCCGCTGGGCGACGCACCACTCAATTAATATTTTAACATCTTAATGTTTATTGATTTCCTAGGTGGTCTTTTTACCTCCGTTGCTTCAAAGAAAATATTATAATTGAGAAAAAAATGCGATGTTTGCAGCTCTTCCCGTTTTGGTCTTTATAACGAGAAGCAGAGTTTCCCGTTTTTGTTTGTTTGTCGGAATGTTTGTCTTTTGACTCCACACGTTTCAAACAAAATAGACCTCTAATTCCAAATTTAAAATTTATGTCATACTTAAGAAGGCTAAGCGATCTAGCGCTTATAAGTAATATCGTTTCAAGGGAGGTATATTTTTTATTACAATTAGTTTTTTTTATAATTAGCAAACAGCAAAACAAGCCCAAAGAACGGTTTAAAGAATTGCTTGTCTAAGTTTAAAGGTGAATTTATAAACTTGACATTCCCGTTTACGCTGGTGCTGATGTTCCTGATGGCAAGTTAAACTTATGGCGTTTATTGTAACCATTTATAAATGACGCTACCGTTTACACTTCAGTAAATGTTCCCGAGTCGTTTGACTTTGCATTTTGACCTTGGTCGTTTGCTGACGTTTGTAATCGACTTATAAGATTACTTCATTGAGCCACGTCATTGTCATGCGTTGATGATTCGTTGTAATATTTACTATTTTCAGGCATTAAAATTGTTTTTAATTTTTTAATAACCGTTAACCAAAAGTACATTAACATCAACAAAACTGAAAAGGGTTTATTGACAAGTAATAGCAAACCTTAAATCGAATGTTAGGAACGCCAGAATCAAGTTTATAAATTAACGATTTACAAATAGCAGCGCAACAGCACCGTCAACAGCCCCGTAATAGTAACGGCAACGATACGTCAAGTATATAAATCGCCAGTAAGTTCAACAAGCTTTCGGTTCAAGATTTAAGATTGGTGTTTAGTTTCCCACTCGTTATTTTAGTTTTTGGGTAATATTTCTGGTGTATTTTTTTTTATCTGAGCCACTAGCTCTCTTCTAAACTTAGACCTTCAGCTTTTAAAGTCAAACAAAAACTTATTTGCAACTTAGCTTTGTAGCTTAATCAAAAGTCGAAGTATTGTAGCCATTTTTGGTTTGTTAAGAGAGGCTGAAACTAAACAACAATTTAAGTAACAATAACTGTGTGGTCACACAGGCTGTTAAATTCATAGTAATGCCGATAAGGAATTATAAAATATGAAAAATAGATAGAAATAATTAGGATGTAAGTGGCTTAAAACTGCATACTTTAACCTAAATAAATCCTTTTAATAAAGTAAAGGAAAAACCACTGCTTTTTATTATTAAACATATTTTGCAACTGCCAGCTGAAAATATTGGATTCCATTTTTTTATTATCTCATTTTCAAAATCAATTTATTTAAAGTTTTCGTATTTCCGAATTTATGTCGATGGGTCCCTTTTAAGATGTAAATATGCCAAGTGAAGAAAACTTTCGCGAATGTGGAGTTTTTTGTCCTGATAAATTGGAACATTATGCAAGGGTTTTCAATAGGAGAAGTTTAAAGTAATAAGAAAAAAGCTTAGGGAAGGTGGAACCGTTTGAAATAAATTGGCTTCTTATGCACAAATTTGATTGGCGTGTTAATAGGTGATCTGTCTAGGTAAAATATAGGTAGATTTATTAAAAATAAAGACAGAAAAAATATTTTACCTATGTCTTGCTCCTCATTGTGTTAAAAACACTAAGGCACCCATTCTCATTTTTTTCCTAAAATGTAAGACTTTAATGGTAATCCTTATTTTTTTCCATAATTTATTTTTTAATTAAAATACCCAATATTTTAAATATCACTCGAAACAAAGGTGCAAGGTATTTTTAATATTTTTCAGTTACGAATGAGTATTAATAAATTGTGGTACTCTTAATAAAGATGTAGTTTATTAAAACGAGACTTAAAAATTTCAAGAAATAGGAAAACCTTTGCATGCAGCAGTTTCTTCAATTTGGATATTAAATATCAATATAATATATATAAATATATATATATTTATAATAAATATAAAATATATATATATATATAATATTTATATTATATAAATAATATTATATATATATATATATATATAATTTTTTTTGCTAATGTGGATATTTATTTATATGTAGGTAGGTATGTATACTTTTTGGCTGTCCACGTGATTCTAAAGTTATGGCTTGAGCTAAAATCATGAAATTTGGCACAGTGGTAGTCTTTAGCAGTGGCTAGAACCAAACAAAGCCCGTTTTTTGAATTTTGCCCCCGGGACAAAAATAGGAGCAAAAAAGTGTTTTTTTACCGTTAGCCGTACGGAAGGCGTCTTACGGAGACAGAGGCTACTTAATATTGTCTCTCGCCTGGCGGAGACAGGCTTTTCATCTAGTTCAAGAAATAAAGAAGTAAACAAAATGGAATAATCGGGGCTATCAGGTAAAAAAATATATTGGATAGTTTTTTACAGCAAAAATAAAAATACGTAGGAAAATTAGATAGTGCCTCTACGGCCCATCGGTGGTCAAGAGAAGAAGGCTTTATTGTAAAATCGGGTTCATATAATAAGCTTTATTTTGGGTAAACTCAAGACTTGGAAGCTATTATTCAGACTTGGAAACAATAGTGCAAGTAAGGTGTAACTGGATATCTATAAAATAGTAGGGAATAAATACTTTTTGACTCAGACCATATTTTGGATGTGTAGCTATAAATATAATGTGAAATAAAAATTATAGTCATTCACGACAGTAACGACCACAAGATTAAATAGTTCTTTATTCTGCAGAAATAAGCCACTCACAAGGAAGAAATGAAGATTGACCGAGAGAAAAAATGGTTGTGTTTTTAAAACATTAAAATTAATATTTTGGTGCCCCAAGTTACTAAAGGTAAGAAATTATTTAAAGTTATGTTCTAAATTAGGGTTGCGAAAATAAATACTAAGTAAAAGGTCATATCGTCAGCGAAACTAAAAATGTTTTTTTTAACACAGAGTGAAGATTGTTAATGTAAAGAAAAACATAAAGTTAATGCAAGTGCTGCGCTCTAAAGGATCCTAGCATTAGATTGGTAAAACCTGAAATAGTGAATATCTACAATAACGGATATATATACGTCTATAAGAAAGAAAACTGAAGAGTTTAGAAAGAGAGCTTATAAAGTTTAGGTAGAAGATCGTGCAAAGGAAGTTTGTCAAGGCTGGTCAAAAGCCTTAAATATGTTAAGAAAATGATAGAATTTTTTTTAGAAACTTAAGGAATTTGTTCTAGTTATGTAAAACAAATAAGATCTACTGTTGCAGGATTGTGTCTGTAATATAAATCGTTCTAATGTTATAAACTGTTGCATCAAACAAAAGTTACATTAAGGACTATCATATTTTAATAATGGTTAAATATACAATACCTTGTATGAAAGTTACTTTAAGTTAGAACATAGGTAAAAACCAAACATTTTATCCGGATTTCTATTTTAAGAAATTTATATCAATAAACCAAGGTTTAAAATTCATCAATTGATTAAGTATGAGGGGCAACAAAATAATATTAAAGAAAAAAAAATAGATTTTAGATGATCAAAAAATCAATATTATGATGACTTAGGCTCAAAATCATATTAATTCTTGTCAAACAAGTTTTGACAAATGGTTCGTGCACAGGTTAAATGTGTTGTTATGAAACTTATTTTAAGACCAAAAATTATTAGTCTTAAGACGTTTTAAATAAATTATAGTTTATTCTGCAAAAAGAACTGGCGCCTCTTATCTTGCCGCAGGTAGGATAAGGATGCTCCTTGCTTTTTGAAATTTAAAACGTAATTTCATCAAAATTTGTCAAGGCCTATGATTTTCTGGGCTTAAAATTAAATTTGACCTGTGCAAAAACAGTATGTCGACAAATAGTACTGAAAATAATTAATTAGCTGAAAGCGTCTTGCTATAATAAGTACGTTAATACTAAGTCCTTCATTTTTTTAATTTCTACTAACTTAGCTACTATTTTTTATCTAATATTGTTTTACAATAACTTTCCCTTTGAATTGCCTGTATTAAATCCTTTCGTTTTCCAACTTTACTTAAATCTGTATCTTGTTAAACCTTTAAAATAAAAAGCTAAATTTCTAAAAAACTTTGAAACTGCAACAAACGTGTTAAAAACTGCAACAACTTATAAGTTCGTGTTAGTATAAGAAAACAAGTAAAGAAAAAGAAAAGAAATTTAAACGAAAAGCTAAAATAAACTTTTGTGTGAAATAGCTCAAAGTTTTGCAATTTGTGCTGAAATAGTGTCTTTGTTAAAAGTGTTTCTTTGTGAATTGTCATGTGTAAACTACTAGATCCTTTGGAAAATTGAAAACAATACTTTTTAAATAAACTATTTTTTTGTGAACTTCTCTCTACTCTAATAAAGATACAAGATAACTGTGACACAGTTTTTTTTATAAGGATTATATTCTATCTATTTTATACTGGCGCTGCTACCGCAGAGATTTCTGTGAGTTTTAAATTTAATAAAGGACTAAAATAGAGCAAACCTTATTTATTTTTGGTTGGATGTACGAGGTGGTAGGCTTGTTTTTGCTAAAAACCCTTTGGAAAAATGTATGTAACAAGAATTAAGATGCTCTCTCTTAGAAAAGACCGGAACATTTGTTAAATAAGCAATCATTACTTTAATCACACATAACTTTGTAAATATTTGTCGTAGGGAAAATTTGTAGAATAAGAAAGTTTTGTTATTTAATTTCCTACAAAATAGAGGACCTTCATATTCTTTCAAAAAAAACTTCACCCTTTGGTGAAACATTACACCGTATTTCATTAAGATTTGTTTTACAGTTTTTGCACAATAATTTTACAATACAAAGCTTAGATATTTTTTTACATGTACTAGAGATCTTAAGCCTTCAAACGATTTTTTAAAAATAAAAATCAAACATTTGGCGCATTTAGCAATAGTATAAAATTATGAACGATCCTTTTGCCAATAAAAAAATTGACTCTTCAGAAATATTTATAAAAAATTTACTAAAAATATAGTTTAAGAGTACTAGAGAAGATACTACCTCAGATATGACAAAATTGTTAAATGTTTGTTTAAACATAAGAAAAAAATTGTCCATCACTTTAAACAATTGCTGCGGGCGCTTAACCAATCCGATTTTGATTTTTAATAAAGTGTTTAAAAGCTTGAGAATATTAGTATATGTGAAAACAAATATTCCTACATTTTAAACTTTACCCAATTTGCAAAAGCATCCATTTAGGAAAATATTGGATTGCAAAAACTGTCAAACTGATTAAAACGAAATTTGGAAGGATGTTTCTCTATAACATAAAGTTTTTTTTGCCAAATATAACAATTTGTTCAAAGAACTAAATCTTGTAGAACATTTGATAACAAAATTTTCGTTATTTTATAATTGTTCTCTATTACCAATCCTTACAAAGTTATGAGGAACGTCAAGTAGAAACAAATGCGTTTATATATATATATATATATATATATATATATATATATATATATATATATATATATATATATATATATATATATATATATATATATATTATATATATGTCCACTCACATGGCTAATTGTCCATTTCATGAATGTCCCGTTCCTGAAGTGGTACCAGAGAGTGTAATAATAATTTATTTCACAATATGGACAATATTTTTGTCCAGTTCATGAAATGGATAAACCATTTTTCTATTTGGTGAAACGAGACGGTATAACAGCATCTGGACACAAAAATCCTCCAGTTCCTGTACTGCATATTTGTGCATTTATTTATACTGTAATACTATTACATTACTGTAATACATTTTACTGTAATACAATGCAATGACCCGACATTTTTGGTTAGTTGTGTTTAGTTTTTCCGTGCTATGTTGATCATGAAGCGTATAAAATTATTTTTTATATTAAACATTTTTGCTTTAGTAGTTCAATATAATGTTCATGTCATTCAAAACACCGACGACTGATTGTTTCACTAAGTGGACAAATGCCAAATATACAGTACAGGAACTGGATGTTTTTTGTGTCCAGATGGTTTAATGTAGTCTCGCTTCTCTAAGTGGAAAAATTACATATCCATTTAGTGAAATAAAAATATTATTACACTATCTGGTTGCACTTCACGAACTAAGAAGAGAAGGGTAGTCTTGACCGACTAGTTAAAAAACAAAAAAGAATCAATTTTCATTTCTTGGGGTATCGATCCTAGAGGGCTTGTTAAATGAAAATGCTTTTGTGCTACTCCAAGCTTTCAAATATTTTTATTTTCTTAAGCTAATCTACATTAAAAAATACTTGCTGCTACTTGCAATTAAGTGAATAAAAGACGTATTTCTTGTGTGAAAAAGAACTGACATTTTTGTCTAATTCATATATAATATTATTACATTTTTTTACCTAATACATTTAAAAACTTTATTTATGCAGAATGTGTGTCTTCGTTTAAAGGTAGTTCAATGGATAAAAAATAAATAAAAAATATTAAAAAAACCTATCCACGCCATCTTATTAATTCTACTACCTTCGAATAAAGACACACATTCTGCATAAATAACGTTTTTAAGTGTATTAAGTAAAAATATGTAATAATATTATTCATTAATTAGACAGAAATGCCAGCTGTTTTTCACACAAGAAATATGTCTTTTAGTTAATTGCAAGAATCAGTAAGTATTTTTTTAATGTAGATTAGCTCATTAGACTGACTGCATTTTAATGATGGTATACTGAGGAAGAAAATACAAATTTTCGAAAGCTTGGAGAAGCACAAAAGCATTTTTGTTTAACAAGACCTCAGGACCAATACCCCAAGAATTAAATTGATTATATATATATATATATATATTAATATATATATATATATATATATATATATATATATATATATATATATATATATATATATATATATATATATATATATATATAAAAATACCTAAAAATGTTTTGGATCTCTCTAAGAGAAATGATGTCTTGATTCTTGTTATATACATTATACCAATCATTTCTTACATCCAGCAACCCCTTGACAAATTTACAGATGCTTTGGGCTAATACTCTATTTTAAAAAAACCCTACGTAAAGGGAAAAGTGACTTGTATTAAAAATACAAAAATTTAATGTGGACATTTTTTAGTCGACAGAGGGATTGTAAATAATATACAAAAATTGCACTTAAAGAGCCCGATATAAAAAAAAATGAATGAGTTTAATATTTATTATATATATTAATTATAATACAATAAAATAATTTTACTTAAAAGCATAGCAATTTTAAAAAAAAATTATTTGTCCTTTTGCTGTAGATATAAATAAAAACTGGTACCACTAATATTCTTAAACAATTTATTTTAAAATTCACTGCCCTATGGAATAAATTACATTTGCATATCATCGATCTGATATTAAAATTTTATTACACTAAGAATATTTTATTATCCTCAAAATATTTTCTAAGGAAACGAAAAAATACTTTTTGGGTTAAAAAAAAACTTAACAAATTCAATTTAAAAAATAAAGGGCACGATTCAACCGTATTTTCAATTTTCCAAAGACCTATCTATCCTTATAAACTATAAACTTCAAAAGTCCGTAAAACAACTCAATTCCAACGAAATAAAAACGAATGAC
>JAHBCN010008136.1:0-40193 GCA_019359885.1 Listronotus oregonensis
TTTTCTCAGGCGCTTCAAAATGTAATGAGGTTTATGGGCCAATTCAATTGACCTATTTTTTGGGGAAAATTAAAAAAAAATTTTGGGAAAATTTTATTTCCTAATTTTCCAAACCCCTTGAAAAAACCTTTTACTTTCACAATTTTTACTTTTTAATGAAAAAATTTTGGTAAAAAGGGTTGGCTTTGCTGGTTTAATAGATTTTTTTGGGCATTTTTTTAAAAAATTTGGAGCTTAAAGAAAGAACCCCCATTTTTTAATTTTTTGAAAAAAAAAAAGGGCCTTTTTTTTAAAATCAACTAAAAATTAATTTATCCCGTAAATTTTTGGAAAACCAAATTTATTTTTTTTACCAAAAAATTTGTTTTTTTTTTTTAAAAAAGTTCATTAAGGGTTTTTGAGTATTTTTGAAAAAATTGTTTTAAAATTACAAAAATGTCCCCTTTTACGTAATTTTTTTTTTTAATATGCACTTTCTGGTCAAACTTCTGAGCATATTACAAAACAAAAATAAATAATTGTAAATAAAATTATTTTTAAAATTGGTGAAATGTTTTCATTTTTAAAAAAAAAAAAGAGATCCCAACCTAACTGCAATTTTAGTGAAAGACTTTTTGTAAAAAACAAAAATAAAGGTTTTTTTAAAGTCTTAAAAAAATTTCTTTTTCCCAAAAAAATCGTTTTCGGTTTTTCGTTAAAACTTTTAATGTTGGCATTTGGAATAAAAATTCCATGCTATAACTCCTTTTATTTCCATGGCATCATTAACCCATTCTTGGTGTTTTTTAAAAAACTACATTTTTGGTGGAATGATTTTTCGATAAAATCTTACTTTTCAGTTTTGCGAAAACCTCTGAAAACGTTTTTTTTTTTAGTTGAAAAATTGACATATTCAATTGGAATAACTCAAAAAGTAATGCCTTTCGAAAAAAACTTATAAAACAAAAGTTGTTAGAATTAGTCAATCTATCCCTTCCTACTTAATTTTCACCACCATCATTCACCCCAGTGAAAAAGCGGCAATTTTTAAGGGGTAAACATTTTTATAGAAATATTAACTATTAAGTTAATGTTTATTTTAAATATTATACAAGTCCTGGGTTCCGAGGTAATAATCTAAGGTGACTCCGCTAACCGCAGTTCTTAAGATTTGTTACTTTAGTTTAACTTAACTTAATTCGTCCTAATCCAACTTTATTCTTTTCGCTGTACGATTTTTTGATAATGATAAAGCACTAAAGTTCAAAATGACAATATTAATTCACAATTAACTGGTACTTTTATGGTTGTTCATAAAAATGAGGCGATAAGAGTACAAATTTTAAAAACCATCTAACTCGCAAACGGTGTAACCGAAAAATCTAAAGTTTTTACCATGGACGTAGATTTGCAGAAGCCAATAATTAACCCCATTAAAAATTAGATGGGATTTCCTTTATCTCGCCCGACGATGCACCACTCGGTATATAGACATATGTAAGAAAAATTTCTAAGACATTAGTTATACGTACTTTTTTTTAACTTTGTACAAATTGACTTACCATATCACATTGTTCCTCCAAATATATCACCCTCTCCAAATGGACGAACACCTCCTCCTCCTTCTCTTTGATGAGGCATTCGTTTGACTCCAGTCTTCGTGCGAGTTCTTCTCTTTGTTGAATAAGATCATCTCTCTCAGTCTTAAAACGAAAGAAAAAATATCTATAGCTTTTACAAAGCGAGTTTTATCAATAATACCGATGATTATTTATTTTTTATATTTTTGGTTATGTGAAGTATCCACAGTATCCATCACTGCCAATTAAAAACATCATTTGTCAACTTGTTGAAAGTTATTTCGAAAGTTTTAATTTATCCGAAAAAAGATAAATTGGTATAATGAACAATCGCAATAATTTTAATCTAGGTTTTTTCAACTAAAAAGGGAAAAGTTTAAAACGAAACCCACTTTAAATTAGGAATGTAATACAGCGAGCCGCAGATGCAAAAAATTGAGCCCAACAACGATCGTAAATATAAACAAAAATATAATAAAATCAATCAGGTTACGCTTCCAGTATGTCTTTCAGGAAAAGGACCGTAAAAACCAAAATTACAATATATTTGAAAAATATAATTCGGGACACAATGTATGTACAGTAAAGCTATTAAATCAAATGGGTATAATTCCGACTTTAACTATGGTTACAACAACAAAAAAGGTATTGTTCATTTAAAAAAAAAAGGGGGGGGGGGTTTAACATATTCCCGCCACAATTTAGCAATTATTTTCAATAATTAATGTATATGTAAAACCCGTTTCATCTGTAAAACCTTGAGACAAAAATATGCTACACATATTTATCAATCAAGCAAAAAAACGAAACCCGTCATTTTTCAACTAATTCATTAACAAAATAAAAAACAAAAGCTGGCCCTGACAGTGAATTCATCCCCAATTACTTGGGGTAAAAAGCCGCATTGTATGTAAATTGTTTAGAGTAAATTTAGCACAGAAATTCATTAACAGCTTTCCCCCGAGACAAAAATAACCATTCAAAGGTGTTTAGGAAAGTATGTAGACTGAGGCCATTGTTTACAAATTGAATGTTACAATTTCCTTTAGACATTCTTAGCACTCTTTTAAATGTTTTTTTTGTAGCACTCACATTAATGTTTCCTTACACGTTAGACAATGTTATCGATTTTTTTTCACTAAAATCTAGGCCGACTTCCATTGTCATGATTTCTTAATTGTTACAGCGTTATGGTCGCGTATAGTCTGTCTCAAAGTATATCGTTATGGCTTTTGACGGACCATACCCCAATAAACCTTTAACGATTTTTTATATTTTTTGCGTAAACCCATTTGTTCATAAGGCAGGGGTGGGCCAGGTATTTCTTGAAGCATATAAATATTTAGTGGCAGTGTTAATAAGCGTTTTTCTGTGCGTTTTAAAAAGTTGTTTTACGGAATATAACTATTTAAATATTTTTATTAGATCAAAACAGGTTGTGAAAAATGTGTATGAAACTTTAATAAGAGGTCTAATTAAACAAGAAGTTTAAAAGAAACCTGTCTACTTACAAAAACTCCAATATCATCGATAAGGGATATTATTATTAGTGAAAATTGAACAAAAGAAAAAATAGTGATTTTCAATCTACCTAAAGACAATGGACCCAGACCTAAAAGAAGGAAAATATATTGTCTTTAAAACCAGTTATTCCTACCTGGATAAATGAAAAGGAAGCAACAAGCAAACCAATATGAATATTAGCCTGCCACCCTCCAAAAGTTGTTTGTAAAATGGGATTTAAATGCCACAAAATAGACAAAAGACAAGTATAATGGAATCCACGTTACCCTTGGGTTTAATTACCTTCAAAGAAATTAAAAGATATAAGTTAAGAAAAACATATCCATAATTTACCTTGAGACACCAAAAGGAAAACCATTACCATAATAACCGGTTAGAAGACAGATTTGTCCCAAACTGCTTTGTTGTCTGCAAAAATTTAAAGGATTCTAGCTTGGATTATCATGAAATACAAGTGCAGATCTTTTTGAAAACGGGGTTTAAAATTATCTTGTAAAAATATTCCAAACACCAGTGTTATTTTCATGGACAAGCAATACCACAGCCGTCTTACAAAGCAAGCATCAAGTTCAAAAACTGAAACCCAGGAATATTTGTTAGAAAATGATTTTATTTTGAATTCAGTTAAAAAAAAGGCATCCTTTGGAAGTCCTAATTTCATATGCAATTAACACTGTTTTGTTTAAACCCCCATAGAGACATTTTGTGGAACCAAGTAAAATCAAAGATCAGGCAGAAAATTTACACCTACTTTGAATCCCAGTTTTTAAAAATTGATAAAAAATGTAATTACTATACTCTGTACTTCTTGAGGGAAAAATTTACTGCACATTAAAAATTGAGGACTCTTACATTTCTATCCAAAACAACATAAATCCTTTTTAATTAATCTCAATGATGACTCTGATGTGATGCAGAATTAATTTAGATATTTAATTAAAAATTAATTATGTATAGATAAAGCAGTTATAAATTTATTAAAACTTTGCATATATTTAATTTCTTAATGTAATTTTAAGATTATACTTACCTAAATAAACAAAAATTATAAATCTTTATGTTATTAAAATTCCCTTTCCCCTAATGTTCTGTCCTTTAAACCTCCGTCCACGTTTTTTGCTGTGGAGGATAATCCATAAATGAAGGCAAGAGCTAACACGGTACTTTGAGACAGACTATACCCATTTTTAAGACGCCATCGTTTTTAAGATAGGTCGGGTCCTCGATCCAAACAGTCGGCGTTTCTTATAGAACATTGTGCTCATAGTTAAATTATAGCTTTTTTATGATTTACCACCCAAAGCGCAAACAGCGTTTAAAGAATTAAGTAGATGAAAATGTATTTAAAATTTAATACCAAACACCTAATCCTAAATTACATCGACGATAACAAAGTTTATTCACAAAAAAGTTTATACTATTTCTGGATAACAAACAAACCTAATGACACACAAGCAAAAGAAAGCAATAGAAGTTTATGTTTCTTAAAAGAATTTTCCATACAGTAACCTATGGTTATGACTCAACGATATCTTGCATGCATGGAATATCTAAAGGAAACCCTGATTAATATTTTAAATATGTCAAAGCTAGGGATGGTCTATTTTTGTACCAGGGTATGCAATGACAATGGTAAAAAGAAATAATGAATGAGTCAATTCTTTTAACTTGGTATTTATATTTATGAAACTTGTAAAGTAGGTATGTAGAAGTTGTTGTTGCTTTTCTGATCACAAAAAACATAAATGGAATAAAGGCCCCTTGCAGATATTTTGTTATTTGCTAAAAATATCTTATATAATTTATTACTAATAATAATTTGCCCAATTTTTACTAAAAAACGGTTTAGATTAAAAAATTAACAATGGTATTTGATTACCTTGACCTCGTGGTATTTCTCTTCCAAATAGTAAGCTATGTTGCGCGCCTCTTCATTTTACAAAGGGGATTTGTCGTAGTGTTTCTTGAACAAGACGAACCTGCAATAAAAATAAAATTGTCGAAAAAAAAAACGGGGGTATTTAAATTTATATATGTTACCAAATAAATAATAAAAAAAAGTTTTCCTTTAAATATCTGGAGACTCACTTAACATTAAAAAAAATTTAGTTTAAAAAAAATAAAAAAAAAATAACCACAACCAACCACCCCCTTTCAACCCTCAAGTACCTCCAAGCCAAAAAAAAAAAACCCAAAAAGAATCGATCCCAATTTCATACTAGTCTGAAATCGTTCTAGAGCAGGGCCCAAACCCAGCCTTAGGCCTCGTTACTCCCCTAAGTTCCAGGGGCCAAAATATTTTTATTGTGCCGGTGGTAAGAAGTGAAATAGTCCACTGTGAAAAAAAAAAAAAAAATAAAATTTAAAAAAATGCAAATCGGACTAAAGTCCCAAAAAACCCAAACTGCATATTATTAATTTTCCTGTCATTATCGTAATTTCTAGATTATGAAAACGAGCCATGAGGAGTAACGTGACACGCATCTGGTGGACCAACAAATAGTAGTACCTTCATCCAAAGATGGCGCTAATAGCCCCACAGAATAATTTTTTGGTTAGAAAGTTCTGGTTCTTCCACTCCTTCAATGGCGTAAAATTGGAAAATTAAACTAGTGGCGCAACCACAAAACAGTTCCTATGACACTGTTGTTAAATAAAAAAATTTCATACCTCCTTAAAACGTGTTTTGCGGTTTAATTTAAGACATCTTTATAACAGTATTTTGATTTGAATTGTTGCTTTTTTGTGTGAATTAGTAGTATGGAAAAGAAGCGAAAAATTGATAGTGTCAGAAATTTCAAAAAACAGTGGAACATTCAGTATTTCGTAATTGAGTCCAGTAACAAGGCGCTATGTTTGATTTGCAATAAAAAAGCCGTTCTCAAAAAATATAACATTAAACGTTTTGAAAAAAAAATTTTCCCCAAATTCTCAAAAAATACAATAAGTTTGGGCAGTAAATTAAAAACTATGGCGGGATTAAAATCGCACAATCTTTTTACAAAACTCAAAACTGAACAAAGGCCCAACTCGACACTTTTTGGTCTTGAAATTGCAAAACGTGGAAAACCTTTCCCCCGATGGAGAAACGATCAAATAATGCATAATTGCAGTCCCCGAAGAAATGTGCCCTGAAGAGGTAATTTAAAAAATTCAGTATGTCAGCAAACACTGTGGCTCAAGGGTAGAAAACCCCCAAAAAAATATATCTCTCAACTGTTCGACAAAAATGGATTTTTTGAGTGGTTTTTTTCCTTGGATGGAAAACGGATGTGTCAGATACTGCTCAGGTGTTGATTTATATTCAAGCAGTAGATAAAAGCTATGAAGTGCCAAGAACTTCTTGATATGTATAGTATTCATGGCACAACTACTGGTACAGATATTTTTAAAGGAGTTGAAATGGCCATTAATAAAAAAGAACCCCGAGGGAAAAAATTCAAATTTTTACAACTGATGGAGGCAAAAACATGAGTGGGAAAGATAAAGGAGTGTTGCTCTTGTGTCAAAGGCTGTAGAAAATGATGGTGGTTCAAAACCATTAGTCTTACATTGTATCATTCATCAACAGTCTTTGTGGGAAAAGTTTGGATATGTCTGACGTTCTGAAACCAGTCATATCAACTGTTAATTTTTTCAGATCTTTTGGGCTAAATCACCGACAATTCCACAATTTATTGAAGAGATTAAAAATGACTTACCTTACATACGCCGTATGGCTTAGTTGTGGGAAAGCCCTTGCGCTTTGAATTTTAAATGATCAATTTTTTTAATGAAAAGCACCCCTTTTTCTGAATTACAAAACAACGCATGGCTGTGGAAGTTAGCATTCTATGTTGATTTGACAAAACATGTGACGAACTGAATTTGGGATTGCGGGAAAACCAGCATCTTTCTTTTTTTAAAAATAATATCAAATCATTGGGGAAAATTAGACTGTTTCAATCACAACTCGAATAAATGTTTTTCACTTTTTTAAAAATGTGAAATATTCAGCCACACTACTGAGACTAGTTCCTATGATTTTGCAATCGAAACTTTGAGTGCTTTTTAAAATAAATTTTGATACTCGTTTTGGCTTTGATGCTTTGGGGAATTAAATTAAATTTGTCAGAATCCTTTTTTTACTGACATTGAAACCCCCGCCCCGGGTACAAATGGAAATGATTGATCTACAATGCAGTGATATAATTAAGAACAAATATCAAAACTCATCTTCGTTGGAATTTTATAAGAGTCTTCCACTGACACAATTTGATAATTTGCATAAATTTCCGTGGTCTGTTTTCTGTTTTTGGTACTACTTATTTGTGTGAAAAACCTTCTCCAAAAAGTACACAAAAATGTTTACAGATCGAAATTAACTGATGAGCATCTTAAATCTCTTTTTTAAAATTGGTACAAGTAAAATTAGTCCACAACTACAAACTATTGTCAGTGGAAAATCTCAATTACATAAATCTCATTAGTATTTCATATGTCATTATGTTTGTTATAAGTTATGCAATTTTTGTGATTATTAAAAAAGTATAAAATGAAAATTGGATTCATTTCAATAATTTGTTAGTTATTATATACTGAAGTTAAATTTTCTGCATATTATACATGTTTTTACTCATTACAATTATGTGTTTCTTTACCCCAAATTACCCAAAAAAAAAAAACAATAAGCCTATAAGAATGTTATATGATTAAAAAAAAGCCATATCAATGTAGATGTCATAATAATTATTCAACATAAAATTAGAATACTTCAGTAAACTAAGTTAATTTTTCTATAAAAATTATTTGTTCTCAAAGGGGGTTTTTAAGTATGCTAGCTCCCCAGGCCGGGAAAAATCCCGGGCCCCCGGAAAGGGGGCCCGGGGTTTTTTGGGGGACCCCTGTTCTAAATCAAAAAAGATGATAAAAGTCATACAAAAATAATTGGCCGGTTTTTCCCCCTTTGGGAAACCCCCCCTTCTTCCCCCCTTAAAAATACCCCCGAAAAAAAACCCCAAAAAAACATTCCAACTCTCATATTCCCCCTTTTCAAAACCCCAAAATCCAAAATGAATTGATCCAACCCTCATACCATTCTGATTTTTGGAGGATCGTCCTAGAGCCAAAAAAGCCATACAAAAAAATTTGGCCGGTAGAACCCTTGGAATCACCCCCTCTCAACACTCAAGTACCTTCAAGGCCAAAAAAATCCAAAGATTTCAGACCAATGTGAGGGTTGGATCGATTTATTTTGATTTTTTTTCCGGCAATCTGACGTTTAAAAGTTCAAAAGGGGTGGTTTTGGTGTTTCCCAGATATTTATCAATTTTTCACAGTTTTTTAATTTTTTTTTTAACTTGGGTGTCTGAATCTAAAATTAATTTTTCACAATTTTTAAGTGCTCAATAATTAATTTACTTCGGTATCAGGCCGTTTTTTAATTTTTTGGTACCTAAAACCCCCTTGTTTTCGGGTTTTTTTATAAAAAAAATAATAAAAGGACAGGGATTTATGGATTATCATTTTTTTACCATAAATCTTAAATAATTTTTAAACATTTTTTTTAAAAATTAAATAGCTAAAATCTAAAGCTAAAAAAAAAAGAACAAATTTGATAAATGGGAAACCTATTTTTTAATTTTTTCTGCTGAACTGACATTACCAACCCTTGAAATTGATCTGCATTGATACTCCAGTATTATCTCACATTTGTTGGTTGAAATTCAGTGTTTCCCCATTAAAAAAATTTTTTAGAATTTTTTAAAAACAAAAAAACGCAAATAATTATTGTCCAAACTATATAAAAATTTTAAAAATTTTTTTGAAATTTTTTGGAAAAACAGAAACACCATGCAGTGCTTTTAAGACCTTGATGTGAAATCAAATATTGTATGTCTGCTCTCTTTTAATATGTTGCTGATAGAAATACCTTTTTTTAAAACTAAAAAAAACTTATGTTATGAATTTAAAGATAATAGAAACTTGTTTTTTTAACTTTTGTAGTTAACATCTTTTGACACTAAGACCTCGAATAAGGGTAATATAACAAAAACTCCTTCTTCTAATGAAAAAACAAAATGCTGGACCTATTTTCTCTGGGTCTTTGACAACATTATAAAAAATTTGGGGAAGTTGAAAACCCCTTTAGTTTTTTCCCCTTTTTTTTCCCATGTTGAAAAAAAAACCCATAATTACACCCCAAAAAAAAAATTCCCACATCTAACTAGCATTTTAATTTTAAAATTTTTTAAATTTTTTGAAAAGGGGGAAAAACCCCGGGGGTTTATTCTCCCCCAAAAAATACCCCAAAACTGTCCCGGGATCAACCCTGTCATACCCCAAGCCCTCTTAACCCGACACTTGGGCACGACCACGTGGTTTATCGAGAAAATCTTCTTTTGTAGGAGACATACCCCAATCTAACAAGTTTTCAGAATTTGATGTATTTCTTCATTTAAAAAAGGAAGTCGGCGGAATTTTGCAGCACTGCTCCCTTTTTTACTGGAAGTCAAGTCACTGTAAAAATCTGTATTTTGCTCGCTCTGTACGTTCCAAAAGGTCTGGGAAGGTATCTCCGCGAGATACTATGGTTCATCTTTTTTTTAGCACGTTCGCTACCACCCAACCGTTCTATTTGGTTAATGTTTCCCCTCTAACCCTTTGCAAACACTAAAACATTATAAATGGTAAACGAAATCGAATATTACGAAAAAACACGGCTTTGGGACGAAAATAACACGAATTTTACCAGCAACATACATTCAAAAAATAAACCTGCCTCTGGATAAATGTGAATATGACTGCAGCAGTTTAAAAAAAATACGGGATATTTTGTGGATAAGTAAGGACGTACGGACTGAAAAAATGAATGGAAAAGCGACAACTGCTGCTATAAGTGACGTCGTAAATTAAAACACCCGTAAACAAGGTGTGTTCGATTAATATTGGTTTACAGTCTGGTTGAAGCCTAAATGATTCTACGTCATGGGTAACAGAAGCTTTGAGCCGGATTTTAAAATTTTAAATTTAAAAATTATTTCTTCAGTAGAAGTTTAAGAGGGCGTTCACAGGTAACAATTGTTATCAAAACCGAAGCTTTGATAATTGTCTCGAAAGTTGCCTCCTCTCCGATTTTGACCTTTGGATACGGGGGCTTTTTGGGGCGCTGATTACGTATTTGCAAAAAAAATTTCGGCAACGTTTCGTTTACGAGATATTTATTATCAAAATTAAAAATCAAACCAGTAGTGTAAAAATTAAGAATTCTGTGCAAAAAGGAGGAATGGGGTAAATAAAGGTAGTTTGATTTTCAACGATGATGAATATCTTGAAAACGAAACGTTGCCGAAAAAAAAAAAAGAATTCGTAATCAGCCTCCCACCGTATACCAAATTTGGTCAAAATGGGGGGGTTTGAGACAAATTACCGAAGCTTTTAAACAACTTTATTTTTTATGCCTTCTTACAATAATTCTTATTTAGGATCGGTTAGACATATGCCCTTTCTGTGAGACAACACATAAATTACAAAATAAAAGTATTGGTATTTTAACAATCATTAATTAGCTTGAGCTCGGCAAAACATAATAATTATTAAATGCAATGATAGGTGCTCTCTTTAAGCATATACCTATAGAGGTAGCCTTGCCGAACAAGGATGCGAGAGAAAAAGGAGAATAGGTGTATAACCAACCTTTTTCGCTCCATGTGTTCGGCGAGGAGAAGTATGTACCTTGCCAACCAATCAGCATGCAGAGCATGGTATATATCAACGAACTCAAGGACTAGAATTAACGCAACGCCAGTTTGTAGGCAGGGTGTTTGTTTTTGTTTTGGAAAAACGTAAAGAAATTGCCAGATCTCAAAAACCACAAACAACAGGAAATTACCTTGAAAATGTAATCAAACTATTCAAAAATATTGGTTTTTGTGTTAATATAGGCAACATCGATTTAAATATAAATATTTATTAATATGACCGTTCCAAGCACCGGCAACAAGGTTATTTTGGACAGCTGCTGCATTCGTTTAATAAAAATGATAGTAAATCAGGTGTTGTACGGCACTTCGATGTCATTTTATCTCTTTCTAGTAGGTTGTATTATTCAATAACACGTTTTGTAAACTAACTTGATCAACAGCAACCGAATTGAGCATCTAAAGTAAATGTCATATCTGTCTGTCACTTCAGATAATAAACAAAAATAGTTTTCCTGCATTAAAAATAATTTTTAACAATAAAGAATTATCGATTTATAAAAATGTAATTTCTGGTGCAATGCCATAAACATTAAAAAAGTTATTATTTTCGGAGTTATGTTATTCAGTGTCTTTAATCAATTTTGCCTGCAGTGTTTACAAGTGTCATCGCTTTTTGCCCCCTGAATATAAATGAAAAACAAGGTTTGTTTCTTTATTTCTACCCAAGAATTCGTTGATATATATCACCCTTCCTCGACGAACAAATAATGCAAGTGAAGCGAGAAAAAAGATTATACACCTATTCATCTTTCTCTCGCACCCTTTTTCGCATGACTGCCTCTATAGGTATATGTTTGAAGGTTGCAATTAACTATATCGATATAAACCCGTTTTAAAAAAATATTTTTAATACAACCCTGTTCAAATGATCATACCGGTTTGCTCAATCGAAAACGCCTTAAATAATAGTTTTTATACGTGACTGATGCAAGCTTTTCCTGTCCTTGTTTCGTTGATAAAAAAGATAGAAAGCAACTTTTTGGGGGGTATTCGTTTTTAAAATTGAATAGCTTTCGATAAAAGTGACAAGACCGTTTCAAAACCTTAAAGTTTGACACATCTCAGCTGATTTTTTCCTTGTTTAAAAGGCCAAAGAAAAACAGTTTTGTTTTCATTATTTTTAAGTGTCTTGTTATAGCACAAGCAAAAATGTATTGCTTCTTCCTTCATTATTCTGACCTGATTCGAATTTAAATACAACAGTCTTTAGTGGGCAATTACAATGAGCAAAAACTTGCAATCACCAACGAAACTCACGGAGTTCGCCCCTTTGCAGCAAGAAGAAAAGCCTCAGAGCGTTGGGCAGTTCATATCCAAGTTTTTTAAGATAACCAAGGCCGAAGAATCTCCTACTTCGGACTGTAGTACAGTTGTCCAGGAACCAGTGCCGACATGGGCGAAGGAGAGCAGTAGTGAATTGTCAGACAACATTTCTGTTTCCAACATTTATCCGGTCATTTAATGAGGGAAGAAGTCTGCCAAATGTTTTAAAGAGAATAAGTACATTGCTGGCTCTTAGGACCAATGTGAGTGATTTTTATTGATTTTTTTGATGTGTATTTACCTATCTGTCAACCGGATAAAAAAAATGTATACCAGATTTGTATGTAAGTAAACATATAAATGGAAAATTCAATAAAAATAGCAATTTTAAAAGGGTTTTTTTTTTTCTGGTACTTGCTATTCTTATTTTTTACCTACTCATTTTAGATGTAAATAAAGATACTCGAACATTATAAATTTAAAAAATGGCCAAATTAAAAATTTAAATTTTCACATATATGAGGGCGAATTTTGCTCCTTTATTGCTCTGCCCATAATTTTTAGTCAACTCATTGGTGATTCTTTTACTTACATATTATATTTAATAAGAAATGTATGATAATTTTTAGAATTTACAAGATTATGCAGATACAGAGCTTAAGAAGCACTGGATGCCCGATTCTGTGAGCAAAGAATGTTATGAATGTTCAGAAAAGTTCACTACTTTTAGAAGAAAGCATCACTGTAGACTTTGTGGTCAGATATTTTGCAAACCTTGTTGCAATCAACAGATACCAGGAAAGATTTTTGGATGTACAGGTTGGTAATGGCGTTTTATTCTACTGTATTCTACTCTAAATCTATGTTTAAATTCAGTTTATAGTGTTTTATACATCATATCTTATTGTAGGAGACCTAAGAGTTTGCAATTATTGCTGCAAAGTGGTATTATCATACCTCCAGTCATCCAGTTTTGAAGCTAATCTTTCTGCAGACTTAAGAATCCTACAAGAAAATCTGCAGAGTAAATTTGGAGATTCAGCCAGTGGTTTGCTCTCCAAAGATCTATCCCAGAATCCAAATATTAGCCTGTCTGAAAGTAGTGATACACTGAGAAGGAAAGTTTCTGTGGGATATCAGGAAGAAAAGTTTGCCTCCGGAAGGTATGCAGATAAATAGTGATTTGTTCTATTGTTCTATTGTTATTTTTTATTTTAGCTCAGTGCCATACCTCACTGATGAAGAAAAATGCAAGGCTTTACAGAATTCAGTGTCGCTCAGAAGTTTGTTTGAAGAAATTTGCAAGCCAACCACTGGGGTTACTTTCGTTCCATATAAATACCGATTGAGAACTTACCCCGAGTGCTTTTTAGGGTCGGAGCTTGTCGACTGGCTTATTTGTCAACAAAAAGCTAAAACAAGGTAATAAAATTAAGAAATGTCCACTGTATATTTTATTAGGATAGTGTGTATAATAAATAAAACGTTTCAGCGTGTTTACTCTCCTAGTATAACTTCGTTATCGTTTTGCGTAAAGATATGAGATTTGTTATTAAAAGTAATTTTGGCAAAAAAACAATTTTATATAATGGTATTGTAATTTATAATGGTTTACCACAAAATACTAACTTTATAAGAAAAAGAAAAATTCTTTATAAGCATTTAAAAAATTTCTGTATAATTAATAACAAATTTACATCTTATTTACACAGGGTGTTCCAACTCTATTTATACACTAAATATCTCTGCCCCTGTACATGATACAGAAAAAAACTTAAGATGAAAAATAAGTGTTTGGAAGCACCAATTTTATTATCAGTATTGGTAGATATACAGGGTGTCTCAAAAACAGAGCCCTGAATATTTTGCCAAATTTTGACTACATTCAATTCTACATCAAAAATGTCAAATACAATATACGTCAATTATAGCTGGTTTTTGAGTTAATTAGGCAACTAATAAATGAACTAAATTGGTCACTGTGACACTAAAATAATTATGCCAGAAAATAGTACTAAAAAACGGTCTGCAGTTTAAACATTTAGTATAGGATGTTATGTTAATTGTTTTTCTTCTTTAATCGTTTTTGCGCATTTTTGAAAAACCCCAAAATTGTATTTATTATAAAAGCTAGAATCATCAAATTTTCACATTTGGGTAAGAGGCTACGATGTTGAAAATGGTGTAAAAAAGTTTTAGGCCTACTATGTTGCGCCCGGCCGGAGTCAACTTTTGTTTTTCTTATGGACGCCATATTGAATTTTTACATTTTTAAAATACCCATTAAAAATGTTTTTCAACAATGTACAATACACTTATGATCGGGAAAGAGAAATAATCAAAAATAGCAAAATTAAGATTTCATCGTAGCAGGCTTTGCTATTTCTATTTGATACCTATTAACTTAAAATAAAGCAAAAAACATTTTAAAAACAAGAACAAAATGAACGAATTTATCAACACTTTTAAACAACAAACGCTAAAAACTAAGAAGGAAAGCTAAAAAAACTTAACACTAAAGTAAATGTTCAAATAAGCCACCATTTTCTCGAACGCATAACTCGCTTCGTCTCAGCACTGCCCCACAAGATCTCCTTATCATTTGCGGAGTAAGACTTCCATAACAGCAGCTCTTAATTGCTCCATGTTTTTATAGGACTTAGAGTAGACTTGATTTTTTAGGTGACCCCATACAAAAAAATTAAGCGGCGTTAGATTAGGAGATCCCGCAGGCCATCTTACTGGTCCCTGGTTACCTATCCACTGGTTGGGAAATTCATTATTTAAAAAGTTTGTTATGATTGGTCCATTTGGCGGTGCGCCGTCTTGCTGGAAAAACACGTTTTGAATGTTGGCTAGTGAAAGTTCCATTATTTGTTCAGCAACAGTAGTTTGTAGAAGGTTCAAATATCTTTCTGAATTTAGATTTTCATTAAAAAAAAACGGACCAATCACCCGGGTACCAAAAACACCTAGCCAGACAATAAATCCCACCTAACTTGGTGCCTAACTTCTCGAACTAGGTGTGGATTTACATCTGACCAGAAAATCGTACTCACAGTTAGTAAATCGACTGTCATCAGATCAGAGGACTTTCATATAAAAATTTGGTATCTCAGTATTTTTTTAATAAACCATTGACAAAACTCCATTCTTCTAATTTGACTCCCTTTCTGAAGTCCCTGACAGGGTCGTTCACAATACAGGTGATATTTGTGGCGCTGTTCAAATGCGACGTCTGTTGTCTCTTCTACGCAACGACGGACGAGGTGTCTCAACCACGCTTTGCAACACCAAATTTTTATTATTTTCGTTTGGAAATTTCGTTCTTTTTACTTGTGAAAATCTTCCATAAGCTATAAGTTTTCCTTTAAACGCCTAAACATAGTTATACCAGGTTTTTGCGACAGAGGATAAAACACTCCAACATATCGTACTTATGACTATTTGAGTAATTAATTTTAAAACTTTTTAATTACAATTTATTAACTGAACTCACTTATTACTGACGGTAGTTCTTTTCTGATAGTAACATACTTCAAAAAGAAATATCAAAACCTACTTTGACAAAATTAAATAGAGATATTAAAGCCTGCTACGATAAAATCTTAATTTTGTTATTTTTGATTATTTTTCTTCGACGATCATAAGTGTATTAAACATGGTTAAAAAGCATGTTTAATGGGTATTTCAAAAATGTAAAAATTGAAGATGGCGTCTATAAGAAAAACGAAAGTTGACTCCGGCCGGGCGCAACATAGTAGGCCTAGAATTTTTTACACCCTTTTCGAAAACACCGTATCCTCTTACACAAATTGTGAAAATTTGATGATTCTAGCTTTTATAATGAGTACAATATGGGTGTTTTTCACAAATGCACATATTTGTATTTCACCCTGTATCTAGTTAACGATATCAATTTAAAATATTATAACCCCGGATTATTATTAGGCATACAATAACGCAACTTTTCTTCCATTTAACCGACCTTGAATCTCTAACGGTTTCCAATATCCCCATGTACATCATCTTATTCTGGACACACTGTATAGCGTAATATACATTTTTGGTGTTGAATTAAATAGAGTCAAAATATACAGGGCGTTCCATTTAAAAAAAAGGTACTTAACAATGAAAAAATCTCGTTCGTGACACCCTGTATATATATATATATATATATATATATATATATATATATATATATATATATATATATATATATATATATATATATATATATATATATATATATATATATATTTTTTTTTTTATTGACTTTTATGTTTGTTTAATTTTGTATTATTTATATTAAAGTATAGGTTTTTAGACTAGATAATCCCGGTTATGAACTTTGTTCTAAGTTAGTTGGGATTGATTAAATAAATAAAAAGAAATTTAATGGTTGATTTTAGAATACAAGCCGCAGCATTGTCGCAAGCCTTACTGGAAGGCAGCTACATAGAATCTTTTACAGAGCCCTGTACGTTTGTCGATGGCTACGTGCGGTACAGAAAAGGCAACTTATTTTCCTCTAATTTTGCGCAGCTCAGTCCGAATTTCGAGGTACCCGTTCAAGAGGAACCCAGTTGGGTACAGCAGATCCCTCATGAGTCAAGTAATACTGGTCAGTATAATTTATAAATGTTGTTTTCTAAGTATTATTTCTTCACTTTTTCTTATTCTTTAGATTCTGATAATGAGCAAATGTCACCTCACCTGACAGGAATGTCAATGTCAAATTCTTATATGCTTGATTTGAACGTTGAGGCGAGCAGTGTGTATCTTTCAAGACCTCCCGACTCTCCTTACGGCGTTCAAGGACAGGAGGGGGAGGGGGTTCATCAGTGTGAACAAGAAGAGACGGCGGTCGTTCGACCATCCGAACAGAGGGAGTTGGCGCCTGAGTCGGGTGAGTAAAGTAAAATATTCGGGGGTAATACCACGAGTGCTTAAAAATTACCATAATGTATAACAAGCTTAAATGAAAATTATCTGGTTAATTTTTATGCACGAGCGATATTTAGGGAGACTATTTCTAGAATGGATTAATATGGGATTGTTATATTATTAAAATGGTTTTTTTTGTCATACAACTTTTTTAATTTCATGCAACATAATTAAATCTTTAACTGAAATCGGTTTTTTAATTACTTTATCTATTTCTTTATGGTGTACATGACCAAATCGACTTATTTTGACTGTTTTTGGTTTTCTAATTGACAATGCAAACAAACAGATTTGATTGTTCTGGTTTGTAAGTAAGGGAAATCCCGTTGTCTAGGCAACGTAAAATTTTCATTAAAATTTTTTGATTTTTAACGTGTCTTATGGGAAAATTTATACATGAGTGAAATATTCAGCCAACAATGTTTTTATAGTAAATTTCTCAAAAGGTTTCTTTTATAATAAAAGTTTGTGCATGAGAAAATATTAACTTTGACTTGTGTTTAATTCTGCTTATACAGTGTGTCCCAAATTGACCCTACATGTATTGGTAACTCGGGAACCATTAAAGCTTCAGTGTTGGTTAAATTAGGAAAGTTTTAGACAATTTAATTGAAAAATTAAATCTGCTTTCAGATTTTATTTATCTTTTATGGTTTTTAAGATAATTAAAAAAAACCAAAATGGTGCATTTTTAACTTTTGCCTGTAGCTCGCAAACTACCAATTTTACGGTTTTAAGATTACTACATTATTGGAACACTTTTTTAAGAAGAATTTAATTTAAGTAAAAATATTTTTCTAACTTTATTTGTTTTTTGGATTTTCATACAGACGCCATATTGGATTTTTACATTTTTGAAAAGAGCTCTTCAAGAGCTTTTCATTGATGTATCACAAGTCTAGGTTTTCAGATTGCTTAAGCTCTAAATTTTTGTTTATTTGATAGTAGGCTTAGACTAGACTGCGTAAGGGCCCGCCCCGTTTCATAAAATACAAATGACACGCATCATATAATTTAAATAATGTAAATGTCAAAATTAGCGTGCATCTTATTTCTCGTTTAGAAACGCCTTCAACAAAAATTCAAGTTTTGATTATTTTAAGTATTTACAATAATGGCCCAATTATTCCAATGATGAAAAGTGGATATGCTAGAAATTTATTTTAAATCTAACAGAAATACAGAAGCTGCAGCACTTGCATACGAAGAACAATTTCCGGAGCGGCAACAATCTAACCAAAGACATTTTAGATTCTTAGTTACGAACTTGTAAGCCTATGGATCTTTTGTGAAACCGAATCCCAAAACTTATACAAGAAATAATGAAGCAAGAGAGGCGATTATAATGGAAAACGTTAGAGATGATCCCACAACATCGATTAGAAAAGTGGAAGAACAGAAAACAATGTCTATTAAGAAAAGCCTTTTTACAGGTGAACTACCTTAAGGCATTTAGTAGACGTTCCGCCTCATGGTCATCGTAGATTTCGTTAAACCTGTGGAAAAAAAAATTAAAAATAATAAGTTGTGTGTCATTAAGTTTACAAATTATTACCAACAAAATGCTAATGGTAGTAATTTATTGCATTTTAAAAAAATCTAATCATTAATATATACAACACAAAACGATAATAGTTGGAGGTGAATTACGTATTTCTATTTATAAAAATTATTGCTAGGTACTGATTAAAGTACAGTATTAAATTAATGTTTAAAAACGTTGCTTTTCTTTCCCTAAAATGTGGTAAGTTTATTTGTTTATTTATTAATTTATCATCAGCCTGCATCCATTTAAACAAATCTTATTTCACCTTCACCCATTCGCCAACCAGATGAAAATTATTTTTTATTAAATATAATATACAATTAAAATATGGCGTATGGGTATAATTTAAAAAAAAGTCTAAAGATTTTTGATAGTCTCTGTTTGATGTCAGTTCTTTGAAAATTTTAAAAATTTAAAATTAAGGAAACTATTACAAATTTGTGGTACACCCCGTATTATTTCAGTAGTTAATTTACATTAGCATTATACCTTCTACCAATTTTTTTCAAACTCATAAATTACGAAGCTCTGGAAGAGACATCCAAAATTTAATTATTTTTTTTTATGTTTTTCTATAATTCCTATTTAAATCTCAGAATTTTAAAATTCTTACTTATAAGTCAGAATTTTGTGTAAAATTCTGTGTTATAACTTGAAGTTTTTAATTTAAGAATTTTAAAATTCTGAGTTAAAACTAGGAATTTTAAAATTCTGAGATATAACTCAGAATTTTAAAATTGTGAGTTATACTAGAAATTTTAAAATTCTAAGATATAACTCAGAATTTTAAAATTCTAAGTTAAAACTAAATATTTTCAAATTCTGACTTAAAACTCAGAATTTTAAAATTCTGAGTTAAAACTGGAATTTTAAAATTCTGAGATATAACTCAGAATTTTAAAATTCTGAGTTAAACCTAGAAATTTTAAAATTCTGAGTTATACTAGAAATTTTGAAATTGTAAGATATGACTCAGAATTTTAAATTTTGAGTTATAACTCGGAATTTTACCCTTAAATTTTGACATATCTCAGAATTTTAAAATTCTTTCCCGTAATTGATGTTTTTTGAATGCGGTTTTTACAGAAAAATGAATGCTTTAAAGTATTCTTCAACTTTAACATCTACACATGTAAAAAACTTTATTTTAAGAAGCCAACAGCAAAATAAAGTGCTATTTTTATTTTAATTTAGGATGGTTCCATGCTTCAACTCTAAGAGAAGAAAATGGCGAAAAAGAAGCCTACGAACTTCTCTCGGAAACGTACGAGCAACACGAGCAAAGCTTGCTTAAGCAACTCCTCTCGGCCAGAGGTTTGTCACATTCTTGGAGCGACGTCTTGCTGCCTCTGGTACATGATATTGTTAGTGTAATAAGACCAGGTATGTTGTTTATCTGTATAAATAATAATAATAATATTAATAATAATAATAATAATAATATTGCTTTATGTTCATATTAGATTATACCTCTTTTCGGTGAAGCAGATAAGTAAATGATTAAACATTTTTTGGAAGATTAGGTTGAGACTTTTGTCAAGTATTGTGCGAAGCATTGTTTGCATTATTAAACCAATATTTTTTGTATATTAAATATACTGTTTCTAAAATATAGACAGAAGTAAGTGTTCGAATTCTTTATAATAAAAATAATGGTTATCATGAGTCTTTGGACTGAGCTTTAAAAATATATGGAAATGCTCTCCTTTTCAAAAAAGAAACACTGAATATGTTGTAGTTCATTAAGGTATGAATAAAAGAGTATGACTATTATTCAAAACTTCCGATGCTAGAATTTTTGTTCGGTTGATGCTTCATGGAGCTGAAACTGGCGTCCAGCGGCAAAGCCGAATGCGCAGGGCCGAAACGCAATGTAAATCTTGCTTCCCTTTAATTCATATGGAATTTTCTCCATCAGCTCCTTCAGAAGATTTGCCTAAAGTTATAGAATTTTTGGACATTGCTGGAATTAAGAAATCCGCCGAATAATAAATTTTTGAATTTTTCTAATAAATAACGTTAAATTTTGATACTCTAAAATTTTGCTTCCCTTTAATTTATATGGGAGATCCTTCCTAAGGTCCTTTAAAAGATTTGCCTAAAGTTATGGAATTTTTAGACATTGCTGAAATTAAGAAATTCGCCGAAATATCAAATTTTTGAATTTTTCCAATGAATAACGCTTAATTTTGGTACTCTAAAGTTTTGCTTTCCTTTAATTCATATGGGAGATCCTTCCTAGGCCTTTTAGAAGATTTGCCTAAAGTTATGAAATTTTTAGGCATTGCTGGAATTAAGAAATTTGCCGAAATATCAAATTTTTGAATTTTTCTAATAAATAACGTTTAATTTTGATACACTAAAATTTTGCTTTCCATTAATTCATATGGGAGATCCTTCCCAAGGTCCTTCAGAAAATTTGCCTAAAGTTATGGAATTTTTAGACATTGCTGGAATTAAGAAATTCGCCGAAATATCAAATTTTTGAATTTTTCTAATAAAAACGTTTAATTTTGATACTCTAAAGTTTTGCTTCCCTTTAATTCATATGAGAGATCCTTTCTAAGGTCCTTCAGAAGATTTGCCTAAAGTTATAGAATTTTTGGACATTGCTGAATTCCAGAATTCTGCGAAAACCCGAAATTTTGATATTTTTTATCAAATTCTACAAGTTTTAGTACTTTAATAATTTTGCTCCTCTTTTTTTCGAATGGGAGATCCTTTCTAAAGTCCTACAGAAGATTTTCCAAAAGTTATAGAATTTTTTGACATTGCTGGAATTAACAAATTTGCCGAAATAACAATTTTTTGAATTTTTCTATTTAATACCGTTAAATTTTAATACTCTAAAATTTTGCTCCCCTTTAATTCGTATGGGAGATCCTTCCGAAGGTCCTACAGAACATTTGCCTATAGTTATAAAATTTGTGGACATTGCTGGAATTAAGAAATTCGCCGAAATATCAAATTTTTGAATTTGTCTAATAATAACTTTTAATTTTGATACGCTAAAATTTTGCTTCCCTTTAATTTATATGGGAGATCCTTTTAAGGTCCTTTAAAAGATTTGTCGAAAGTTATAGAATTTTTGGACATTGCTGGTATTAACAAATTCGCCGAAATATCAAATTTTTGAATTTTTCTATTAAATAACGTTTAATTTTAATACTCTAAAATTTTGCTTCCCTTCAATTCATATGGAAGATCCTTCCTAAGGTCCTTCAGAAGATTTGCCTAAAGTTATAGAATTTTGTATTTTCTTTTCTAGATAAAAACCATGACGCAATTGAACTAGATATACGAAATTACGTGCAATTCAAAAAACTACCCGGCGGTACCAAAAAAGACACCGTTCTCGTCAACGGCATAGTATGCAGCAAGCACGTCGCCCACAAAGAGATGGCAATTGACATTGAAAACCCCAAAATACTACTTTTACAATGTCCAATCGTCTATCAGAGAACCGAAGGGAGGTTAATGTCGCTGGAACCAGTATTGATGCAGGAACACGAGTACCTACGTCACGTAGCGGCCCGCATAGTCGCTCTTCAACCGGACGTCGTGCTCGTTCACAAGAACGTGTCTAGACTGGCTCAAGATATGCTTAGACACAACGACATAACGCTGGTCCACAACGTCAAACAGACGATTCTCGACAGGCTGGCGAGGTGTACTCAAGCCGACGTAGTTACGGCCGTTGACGCTCATATTGGACGGCCGAATTTGGGAACTTGCAAGAGGTTTTACTTGAAGAGTTTTAACACAGATAGAGGTAAGAGTTAAACTGGTAATATAACTTTTGTGTGACATGTGGTGACCTTTTTTAAAACTCTCCGAAAAGGCCCTTTTACATTTTTTCCATCACTTGTGGTTTTTTTGCTATAAGATTATGTTATCTACTAAAATATATATATATACTAGAACCTCAATAAAATCTTGGCAATAAAAAAAAAATTTTCTTGTCAAATCCTAGAATATACGACAAAATTTCTTTCGACATTTCTTGTCAGAGCATATTAGATTACATACCAAACTTAAAATTTCCTTTTCGAGTAGAGATGTTTTGAGAAAAAAATATATTATAAATTAATGCAACTGTATATTTAAAAGGAAGTTTAAAGGTGTATGGAAGCCCAACAAAATTGTCTAGGCGAGGGCAGCGGGAATGGGGGGTTGGCCCGGGAATTTGCGCAATGAATAGTGGAGGGGGTTTCCAAATTCTTGTTACTATCTACAAAATTGACATCATCAAATGTCAAATTCCAACATTCATTTTTTTTTTTTATTTTTTGCACAAAATTGTTGGTGATTAAAGGATACTACTATAGAATATTTAAAATTATTGTGTAATATTAGATTTTATATCATCTGATATAATAGGAAAGGGGGAATAGATGGCGCCACTTTACGCCTTCTATTTAAATGGTCGATATTTTTGGAAGTTTTGTATTTTTACCAAAAACTTTGTAAATAAATAAAAAACGATTTTTTAAAAGAAATTTCAAACATTGTATGATAGTATTATGTACTTATCAAATTTTGTATAAAAGAAGGGCCAGATAGTGTAAATGAGTTTAATCCAATCCTAAATTCGGGTTTACAAAAAAATGAAAATTTTTATAACTGCTTTTTAGGCATATACTTTTCACTAATAACAAACATTCAGAGACAGAATAACAGTGTTTAGTCCCTTTTTGGACCTGAGTATCCATTGTAACAGTATCCGTTAAATATTATGTTTACAGTATGTCGGGCTTAAAAAGTTGATAATGCAAGATTAAAAAACCCAAAAAAATCTAATTTATTTTTAAATAAATGGTGTTGTCTCGAAAGTTGCCTCCTCTCCGATTTTGATCAAATTTGTTTTGGGGGGGGTTGATTACAAATCTGAAAAAATTTTTTTTCGGCAACCCCCGAGACCCCAACAAAGTTGAAAATTAAACTAACCTCTTTTCACTATATTTTTTTTTTTAAAGATTTTTTTTTTTACACTAAAGTGGCACACGTTTTTTTTATAAACCCTTTTTTAAAACCTTGATTTTTATTTATTTTACATCTTTTTTCATTAAATTGCCAATTTTTTAAATTCAAAGGCAGACCCCATTTGCTTAAAAAAAAAAATTTTAAAAAAGGGGTAAAATAACCAAAAAAAAAAAAGTTTTTAAAAGGTGTGAAATATTGTGTGCCAATTTAGTATAAAAAAAATTTTAAAAAAAAAAAAAGGGGGGGGTGCTGAAAAGAAACATTGGGGGAAATTTTTTTTTTTGATTTGAATCAGCGCCCCAAAAACCGTAACAAAATTGTACTTCCTTTCATTCAATTAGAGGGACCTGTATATATTAAAATTTGCCTGGTCTGCCCAGTAATCAATAATTTTGATCCTTTGAAAGAGGATAAATTATTAAATGAAATAAAAAAAATAAATGTAAACCTTATTTTTTTTTAAAATCCACAGAAAAATAAACATAATATATATATATATATATATATATATATATATATATATATATATATATATATATATATATATATATATATATATATATATATATATATATATATATAACGATGAAAATTTGTTCCCACACATACATTTTTTTGATGGGAGCCAGAGAGCAAAGGGGGGAAATTTACGAATATAATGGATGTTGCAAAATTCATATTTTATTTCACTGATTTTTCAATTTGGTTTTTTAAGATGTCAGAGATGGCGCGTTGTCTGGGGCATTGGTTTTTCTAGGGAGATAGTGAATAAATAGAGAATAGGATGTCTTTTTAAACTGTCTCAAAAGGAATTATATA
Source organism: Listronotus oregonensis (assembly GCA_019359885.1). Classification (NCBI taxonomy): domain Eukaryota; kingdom Metazoa; phylum Arthropoda; class Insecta; order Coleoptera; family Curculionidae; genus Listronotus; species Listronotus oregonensis. Next base: position 24,384 of record JAHBCN010008136.1, read on the forward strand.
TTTTAAATTTGGAAAATGTTAATTCTTTTCTAGGTGGAGTCAAAACGCTGATGTTTTTCGAAGGCATGCCCTCGCCGTACCTAGGTGGAACGGTACTTTTAAGAGGAGCCTCCAAGCAGGAACTAATAAGAGTTAAGCGAGTTGCTGCATTCCTGCTTTTTACGGCTTACAACTGGCGACTAGAGAAGTCGTTTTTGATGGACGAATTTGCTCTGCCTCCAAATTCTAAAATGGAATTTTTCGACGATAGTCGCGATAATTCTCCCCAGTTTTCCAAGCCCAAGGTAGGTAATATTATTACTAAAATATTATAATTTGTTTCGTTACGACATTAAATTTGTTGTTAGGTTTCCTTAAACGAAATGATTGAAGAAGAAACGAAGATATCTGTTCACCAGGAAATCAAAACGGACAAATCAGTTAAAATCGAGGTAAAACTGGAGCCGACCGAGGAAAAAAATAAAGTTATCAAGTCCGTAGATACTTTTACCGATCCCTTGCAATCCAGCGATCACAAAAAAATCACGGTAGAGTCTATAAACGACAATTCCGATCCTCTACATTCCTACGACACCTCTACGGGAAACTCTACTAACGAGACGTTCACGGTATCCGAACTACCTTTTTCGAACAACTTTAAGAAACACTTGGACGACACTATCTTGTGTATATCTCCGTACGTTATGTTCCCGGTGCCGTATCTGGAGACAGACGCTGGAAAAAAGTGCAAATTAAGGAGGTTTTTCTTCAAAGATATGTATTATAGCGAGCAGTTTGAGATTAGTACGAAGAATAAGTGGAGAAATGTGGAGGAGGAGAAGAATTTAGATGTGGATAATAATAAAAAGAATGTGAGTATCAGTGATATCTTCAATATTTGTTTGTAATTCTTCTTTAATGTATCAAAATTAATTTATTTTCGTGTCAATACATCGCAGTATTGTTCACGTAGAGTTTCCGAACCCGATTCACTTAAAATTGCACACTTAAAAGAACTTGTGCATTTGAACTACTCATTCAGCATCTCCCACTATTTGTTTATTTTTGCAAAATATTCATTTTAAATGTTCATTTTATTTTTTTTAACATGTTTACGTTTAAATTTCCAGGTTGCTCCTCTACACAAAGATATTTATTTTGGTGTCAATACTTGGCGCTATTGTTCACGTACAGTTTCCGAATCCGATTGACTTAAAATTGCATACTTTAAAGAACTTGTGCATTTGAACTACTCATTCAGCATCTCCCACTATTTGTTTATTTTTGCAAAATATTCATTTTAAATGGGCATTTTATTTTTTAACATGTTTACGTTTAAATTTCCAGGTTGCTCCTCTACACAAAGATATTTATTTTGGTGTCAATACTTGGCGCTATTGTTCACGTACAGTTTCCGAATCCGATTGACTTAAAATTGCATACTTTAAAGAACTTGTGCATTTGAACTACTCATTCAGCATCTCCCACTATTTGTTTATTTTTGCAAAATATTCATTTTAAATGGGCATTTTATTTTTTTTTAACATGTTTACGTTTAAATTTCCAGGTTGCTCCTCTACACAAAGATATTTATTTTGGTGTCAATACCTGGCGCTATTGTTCACGTACAGTTTCCGAATCCGATTGACTTAAAATTGCATACTTTAAAGAACTTGTGCATTTGAACTACTCATTCAGCATCTCCCACTATTTGTTTATTTTTGCAAAATATTCATTTTAAATGGGCATTTTATTTTTTAACATGTTTACGTTTAAATTTCCAGGTTGCTCCTCTACACAAAGATATTTATTTTGGTGTCAATACTTGGCGCTATTGTTCACGTACAGTTTCCGAATCCGATTGACTTAAAATTGCATACTTTAAAGAACTTGTGCATTTGAACTACTCATTCAGCATCTCCCACTATTTGTTTATTTTTGCAAAATATTCATTTTAAATGGGCATTTTATTTTTTTAACATGTTTACGTTTAAATTTCCAGGTTGCTCCTCTACACAAAGATATTTATTTTGGTGTCAATACTTGGCGCTATTGTTCACGTACAGTTTCCGAATCCGATTGACTTAAAATTGCATACTTTAAAGAACTTGTGCATTTGAACTACTCATTCAGCATCTCCCACTATTTGTTTATTTTTGCAAAATATTCATTTTAAATGGGCATTTTATTTTTTTTAACATGTTTACGTTTATATTTCCAGGTTGCTCCTCTACACAAAGATATTGATTTTGGTGTCAATACTTGGCGCTATTGTTCACGTCCAGTTTCCGAATCCGATTGACTTAAAATTGCATACTTTAAAGAACTTGTGCATTTGAACTACTCATTCAGCATCTCTCACTATTTGTTTATTTTTGCAAAATATTCATTTTAAATGGGCATTTTATTTTTTTAACATGTTTACGTTTATATTTCCAGGTTGCTCCTCTACACAAAGATATTGATTTTGGTGTCAATACTTGGCGCTATTGTTCACGTACAGTTTCCGAATCCGATTGACTTAAAATTGAATCCTTTAAAGAACTTGTGCATTTGAACTACTCATTCAGCGTCTCCCACTATTTGTTTATTTTGCAAAATATTCATTTTAAATGGGCATTTTATTTTTTGTAACATGTTTACGTTTAAATTTCCAGGTTGCTCCTCTACACAAAGATATTTATTTTGGTGTCAATACCTGGCGCTATTGTTCACGTACAGTTTCCGAATCCGATTGACTTAAAATTGAATCCTTTAAAGAACTTGTGCATTTGAACTACTCATTCAGCGTCTCCCACTATTTGTTTATTTTGCAAAATATTCATTTTAAATGGGCATTTTATTTTTTGTAACATGTTTACGTTTAAATTTCCAGGTTGCTCCTCTACACAAAGATATTTATTTTGGTGTCAATACCTGGCGCTATTGTTCACGTACAGTTTCCGAATCCGATTGACTTAAAATTGCATACTTTACAGAACTTGTGCATTTGAACTACTCATTTAGCATCTCCCAGTATTTGTTTATTTTTGCAAAATATTCATTTTAAATGGGCATTTTATTTTTTGTAACATGTTTACGTTTAAATTTCCAGGTTGCTCTTCTACACAAAGATATTTATTTTGGTGTCAATACTTGGCGCTATTGTTCACGTACAGTTTCCGAATCCGATTGACTTAAAATTGAATCCTTTAAAGAACTTGTGCATTTGAACTACTCATTCAGCGTCTCCCACTATTTGTTTATTTTGCAAAATATTCATTTTAAATGGGCATTTTATTTTTTTAACATGTTTACGTTTAAATTTCCAGGTTGCTCCTCTACACAAAGATATTTATTTTGGTGTCAATACCTGGCGCTATTGTTCACGTACAGTTTCCGAATCCGATTGACTTAAAATTGCATACTTTAAAGAACTTGTGCATTTGAACTACTCATTCAGCATCTCCCACTATTTGTTTATTTTTGAAAAATATTCATTTTAAATGGGCATTTTATTTTTTTTAACATGTTTACGTTTAAATTTCCAGGTTGCTCCTCTACACAAAGATATTTATTTTGGTGTCAATACTTGGCGCTATTGTTCACGTAGTTTCCGAATCCGATTGACTTAAAATTGCATACTTTAAAGAACTTGTGCATTTGAACTACTCATTCAGCATCTCCCACTATTTGTTTATTTTTGAAAAATATTCATTTTAAATGGGCATTTTATTTTTTTAACATGTTTACGTTTAAATTTCCAGGTTGCTCCTCTACACAAAGATATTTATTTTGGTGTCAATACTTGGCGCTATTGTTCACGTAGTTTCCGAATCCGATTGACTTAAAATTGCATACTTTAAAGAACTTGTGCATTTGAACTACTCAGTCAGCATCTCCCACTATTTGTTTATTTTTGAAAAATATTCATTTTAATTGGGCATTTTATTTTTTTTAACATGTTTACGTTTAAATTTTCAGGTTGCTCCTCTACACAAAGATATTTATTTTGTTGTCAATACTTGGCGCTATTGTTCACGTACAGTTTCCGAATTCGATTGACTTAAAATTGCATACTCTGAAGAACTTGCGCATTTGAACTACTCATTCAGCATCTCCCACTATTTGTTTATTTTTGCAAAATATTCATTTTAAATGTTCATTTTATTTTTTAACATGTTTACGTTTAAATTTCCAGGTTGCTCCTCTACACAAAGATATTTATTTTGGTGTCAATACTTGGCGCTATTGTTCACGTACAGTTTCCGAATTCGATTGACTTAAAATTGCATACTTTAAAGAACTTGTGCATTTGAACTACTCATTCAGCATCTCCCACTATTTGTTTATTTTTGCAAAATATTCATTTTAAATGTTCATTTTATTTTTTAACATGTTTACGTTTAAATTTCCAGGTTGCTCCTCTACACAAAGATATTTATTTTGTTGTCAATACTTGGCGCTATTGTTCACGTACAGTTTCCGAATTCGATTGACTTAAAATTGCATACTTTGAAGAACTTGCGCATTTGAACTACTCATTCAGCATCTCCCACTATTTGTTTATTTTTGCAAAATATTCATTTTAAATGGGCATTTTATTTTTTTAACATGTTTACGTTTAAATTTCCAGGTTGCTCCTCTACATCCCTTCTTAACAGCCAAAATAACCGACATCGATAGCAACAACATCCAAAATATGCTGGCTAACTTCAGAGCTTGCGGCGGACAGTATCCCAAGAAGGAAATTTTGAATATAATAGACCCGGAATTGGACAAATCTTCATTTCAGGAAAATGCCGAGAAAACTCGAATGGATGTGCTGGATCCGATGAACCACCAAAGATTGGCGGTATTGTTTTGCAGTTTCAGCCACGAGTCGAATAACGCACCCGCTTTTTGTGTGAATCCCTGGTAAGGTTTTAAGTTAAATTTAAATAATCATTCTGTGTGTTGTTTCTCATACTTAGGTTTCTTGATACTTAATTGTATTTCTCCCTAGGGTTGTCTACATGGACTTTTATGGCAGGAATGACATTCCGATTGGCTGTTTCTTGGAAAGATATTGTTTTCGGTCTTCATATGCGTGTCCGTCGAAGTCTTGTTTAACTCCAATGGTAAAACATATGAGAAGATTTGTACATAATTCAGGTAATGAAAAAAATGCCACACATATTCTATGGGACTCAGGTCAGGAGATCTTGGTGGCCGTGCTAAAAGGTTGATATGGGCGTGTTAAAAGAATTGTAATATTACTCTTGCTACGTGGTGTTGAACGTTACTAAGGGATGTTTCCCTTTCATGTGACTTAGTCTAGTTATCGTTCCCTTTACACTCTCTATTTTTTAGGTTGTGTAACGATATCGTTAAACGAAAGCGAGTCCAGCGAGGAAAATATCGTCATGTGGAGCTCCTGCATGAAATGTCAAGACGTTTCACCTGTGGTGCCGATGTCCGCTGATTCTTGGTCGTATTCATTTGCCAAGTATCTGGAATTAAGGTGCGTTTAGACTATACTGCTGAATTTAGGTTTAAGCACCTAAAAATAGTGTTTTTTTTTAAATTCGTATCATTGCGCTGCTGAAATAACTATTTTTCTTTAGGTTTCATGGAGAAATATTTAGTAGAAGGGGACAGAGTGCTTGTAAACACAGTTTGCATCACGATCACTATCATTATTTCGGGTACAAAAACTACGTTGCTTCCTTTAAGTAAGTTTTTCTTAAGAAAATCCGCATTGCATATTTTTTCATCTTTATTATTATTATTTTTTTCAGATACTCTCCTATCAACATATGGGAAATATCCCTCCCGCCACCTCTAATTGAGATAACTTACGACACAGACGCCCAACACGCTTCCCTCGTCGACGAAGCCAGGATTTTATCCCAAAAAGGCCACGAGACCTTTTCCATTATCCAAGATAAACTATCGATTTTGCCCACCGAAGAGTGGGAGGGCTTGGGAAATGTACGACAAGTGCTCGCGAAAGAGCAGGCGCAGTTCAAGCAGAAAATGGAGGAGGTACAGCTGAAGCTGACGTCGCCCAGTGTGGAGCATAAAGAGTTCGATAAGAATGTGGTTTATCAAGCCTATTGGAAGATTCAGGTGAGTGAAATTTGTCCGTAGATCAAATGGAGTTAGTAATTACACCTCTGCGCCGCGTATACCGGACATTAGTCCACTTGACTTTATTTTAATATATAAGTAAGGCATATTTAAAATAATGGGACGTTTGCGGATAAATAGAATGGAAATTAACTAAGGTTTTAAATGTTTTTAGGACCATGTAACCAAGACGAAAGCGTCACTGGTGGAATTGGTGGACAACTGGAATTTCTTCCTAGCGGAAGCGATCAAAACAGACAAGAAAAAGGAGAAGAGTGTAGTTCCGGAGCTGGAAAGTCCCGCAGTTGAAGTGTCTGAGTTCAAGGGGATAGTGGATACCTCACAGGGATCTTTGGATACAGATAAAGGTAAGTAAGACTTACTATACACCAGGAGTGCTAGTAACAATACTTTGTCATCTTTTTCCGTCTTAATAAAACAGGTGAAAACCAAGAAGATGAGGCACAAAGACGTCAATCTGATAGCTCCTTCGGAACAAACGTCGTCGAAGATTCTCCGGATAGTAAAAAGGAACAAACTAAGAAACCCGAGAAATCGGTTAAGAATATTTTGGATATGTTGTTGCCTTCATCGGGACAGTTAATTTTTATACAGGTAAGGAAATTTAAATGTGTTTATTGTGGTCCCCTTTCTTGTAGAAGTCTGCATAGTCTTTATGTAGCTCAAGACGTTTATTCCATCGGTGATCAAGAGCCTTTATGCCATCGCTGTTGACTGGTTTGTCCAGTTCTTTAAAATCGGCTTTGGTGGCAGCAATCACGTCTAATTCCGAGCAGAGCTGTCAAAGTACTCTTAAATAGTACTTCAAGTACAAGTACCAAGTTTTTGATTTTTTAAAAATTTCTTTAAGTACAAGTACCAAGTATTCATTAAAATGTACTTGCATTTTCAAGTAAATTGTAAAAGTACTTGAAGTACCACCCAAGTATTTTCCTTGAAGTAAATCCAAGTACTTGAAGTAAACCAATGTACTTGAAGTAAAACAAAGTACTTGAAGTAAAACAAAGTACTTGAAGTACACCAAAGTACTTGAAGTAAACCAAAGTACTTGAAGTACATAAAAGTACTTGAAGTAATTAAAAGTACTTCAAGTAAAACAAATTATACTTGAGTAGTATTTTTTGTAAGGAAGTGCTTGAAGTAAAACAAAGTACTTAAAGTAAAACAAAGTACTTGAAGTACACCAAAGTACTTGAAGTAAACCAAAGTACTTGAAGTACATAAAAGTACTTGAAGTAATTAAAAGTACTTCAAGTAAAACAAATTATACTTGAGTAGTATTTTTTGTAAGGAAGTTAGAGGGTTTATTCCTCAAAACGGGGTTTTCCAACAACTCCTAAAAGCTTTAAGGACTAAACCCTACGTCATTGGAAAGTAGGCCAGTCGGTAAAAACTATAGTTAGGAAAACAAGTAGGGTTGCTAAGTGTCCTGTTTTAAGTCGGGATCTTATGCATCCGATGTCCGAAATAATGTAAAATTTCGTATTATAAATTTATGGCAACAGGCCTACAATGCCGTACTCGGGTGAGCGCTTGGGCCTTAAACTATTATAGGAAATATTGGTTTTCCCAAAATGGGTTTTTCCCTGTGGTTGCCAACGGGTTGGCGTTGGCACCCGTTGGCATCTGATACATCTGTCAAAAGAGTGTTTTCATATGGGTGCTTGCAGCAGGTTGGCACCCAAAACCTATTCTTGGGATACCTTCTACTATTAGGTATCTTTCTTTTTTATTTTCACCAGACCAGAGCACTTATAATTTTCACGTTGACACAAGACCGATTTAAAAAACAAAAAGTCTAATTCTCAGTAATAGTTACACTTGTCTTGCTGTTGGATCCAATTCAAATGAGCGCTGTAATGCAATACAATAGAAACAGCAGCGGTTGCGCGTATTTTTGTTTTAACTTGTTTGTACGATTATCTAAGGCGTGTAAATTCAAGTACTTTTTATTTACTTGAAGTACTTTCTTTACTTAAAGTACTTTTTTTTTACTTAAAGTACTTTTTTTACTTCAAGTACATCGTAATACTTCAAGTACTTAAATAAATACTTCAAGTAATTTACTTGGTCAAATCAAGTAAAAATCCAAGTATCTTCATAAAAACTAATCAAGTACAAGTACCTCCTAATAAAAAAGTACTTGGTAAAAATAAGTAAAAAAGTACTTCAAGTAAAATTTTACTTGAAGTACTTCAAGTTTTGACAGCTCAGATTCCGAGACAATTTTTTTACCTGCAAGAATTTTTTCCAAATTCGAATACGAATGGAAATCCGAGTAAGCCAAATCTGGTGAATAAGGTGCATGAGAAACCAGCTCTGTCTAGAAATACAGACGCTTTTATATACAATTATTTTTTTCTTCCTTTATTTATAACATGTTCCAAGTTTCAAAATATTTGTCTCTAATTTTCAGAACCCTTTTCCACCCCAAGAACACTACACGTTGCCTCCTGGAGTGTACGGACCTTTAGTCGTCAACGAAACCGAAATCAGTTCCATCATAGCTTTCGCTCTAAATTCTTTCGAGTACAAAAGGTCGCTGGAAGAACTGACGAACAAGAAGGCGAATAGTTCCGAGCAAACCCCGAGTCCGGTGACGAAGAGGAGAATCCCGTCGGAGAAGGAGAAGAACGACATCGACGACAAAGCGAGCGGGTTGCTCGGGTTCTTGAGGACAAAGGACTCGAGGGGGATTGGGTAGTCCTGTATCTGTAGGTGAGTAAATAATATCCGGTGAAAACGTTGGGAAATGGTTGTTTATTAAAGTACAGGGTTATTCATTTTAAAGTAAACAGGGCTTAATTTTTGTACTTCCCTGTACTTTTTTAAAAAACGAATATAGCCATTTCGTGTATTTTTTTTCGTAGAATTCTATAATCTAATTAGAAAAACATTTGAAACAAAAACAAAAGAGTTACAGCACGAGTGACGTATTTTTTAAATGGAATATCCAAGGAAGTTTAAAGGTGTATGGAAGCAAAATCTATGGCCCATTCGATCAAAAAATTTGCCCAAACCCCGGTATAAAAATAACTGTCAGATTTGGGCCCCCCGGATTCTGCCAATAAAAAAATTTCCCCGAAATAATTTAATGTGTTGCCTACTTACACACTGATAAATCAGTGTGAAGTTATGAACACATTATTTTTGAAAACCGGAGTACCGTTTTTGGATTGATCAAAACCTTCTTATTTTAGTGATTAGTGTTTATTAAATTGTGACTATAATTTTGTGTTTATTGTTTTTTTACTTAAAATTCGTAAAAAAATAACTAGAGGTTGTATTTTTGTCTTGAAAATTTAAAAGGGTTCATACCCTTCTTTTTAATTTTGGGTAATATTTTTTATATTTAAATTAAGATTGCTTCTTATAAGACGTAACGTTAGGAAAACCGAATAAAAATAATATATCAATTATGAATAATAAAAATAAAAATTTTCATAGGGAAATATTAGTAAGAAAAGTAAGGCAATCTTAACTATTTTTTAGATGATTTCCCACAATGTTTTTTATTTCTTGGATTATTAAAAAGAAATAAGGTTTACATTTGGGTACCTTTTTTTCTTTTAAATTTTGGTACACTCTTTTAAAGGATCAAAATTTTTTGATTACGGGGCCCAATTGAAAATTTTAATATATACGGGTCCCTCTAATTGAATGAAAAAGTACAATTTTTTTTTTGGTTTTTGGGGGTTTGATTACAAATCTAAAAAAAAATTCGGCAATGTTTCGTTTTCGAGATTTTTCATCATAAAAAATTGAAAATCTAACCTTTTTACACTATTCCTCCTTTTTTGCACAAAATTCTTGTTTTTTACATAAATTAACAATTTTTAAAAACCCCTTTTTAAAAAACTTTTTTATGTTTATTTTACCCCCTTTTTTTTTTTTTTTATAAAATATGGCTGCTGCCTTTGAACTTAAAGTTCGCAAAAAGTTTAATAAAAATTTTTTTAAAAATTTATCGTGTCCCCCCAAGGTAAAAATCAGGAAAGAAAAAAAAAAATAATTGAAAATGGGGTTATTTATATCACTTTGATGAAAAGATCTCGGAAAACGTTGCCGAAAAGATATTTTTCAGATTTGTAATCAGCGCCCAAAAATTTTTATACCAAATTTGATCAAAATCCCGGGGAAAAAGGCAAATTTCAAGACAAACCATTTGTTTAAAAAAAAAAATTTAAAAATTTTTGGGTTTTTTAATCTTGCATTATCAACTTTTTAAACTCGACATACTGTACACTTTAAAATTTTAAAAATTTTACAATGGATACTCAATTTCCAAGGTTACTAAACATTTTTAACCACTGTTATTCTGTCTCATGAATTTTTTTTATTGGGGAAAAGTATATGCTTTAAAAAACAGTTATAAAAATTTTTTACTTTTAATGTACAACCAGAATCTTAGGATTAGATTAAACTCATTTACACTATCTTTTCTTTTATACAAAATTTTGATAAGAAAATAATACTATCATACGTTTGAAATTTATTTTTAAAAAAATTTTGTTTTTTTTTTTAATTTTAAAAAAGGCAGTAAAGTGGCGCCATCTATTCTTTCCATATTATATCAGATGATATAAAATCTAATATTCACAATAATTTTTTAAAAATTCTATAGTAGTATCCTTTAATAACCAACAATTTTGTGCAAAAAATAAAAAAGTGAATGTTGGAATTTGACATTTGATGATGTCAATTTTATAGAAGTAACAAAGAATTATGGAAATCCGGCCCTGACCTACTATTCATTAAATTCCATAGGGCCAACCCCCTATTCCCCCTGCCCTGCACGCCTGGACAATTTTGTTCTACAATATTGGGCTTCCATACACCTTTAAACTTCCTTGGGAATATCCCGTATATTTTTATATGAATAGATAGAGATTTTCAAAGGTATTCGTGTTAGGGGGTTTCTGGGTTTATTTTCTGGGTTTTTGCTGCCAAATTAAATAGTTTCACCTGAAAAAGCCTGGCTGCCCCAGGGCACTGGGCTTATTTGTCAAAGTTGATTTTAAAAATAGTTTTTATTTTTGGAGTAGTTTTATAAGGAGGTTTTAATCAGAAGAACGGCTTCATATTATATTATATGCTAAAAATGATATGATATATCTATTTCTAAACCAAGCAGCAAAATTACAATAAACGGAAAAAATTAAAATAAAAGACGAGGTAAAATATTGTGGTAATAATAACATTTATAACAAAAAATTATAATATTACTAATAATTTAAATGTTCTATATGACCTCCGTTATTTTCGAAACATGATCTGTAACCCCTCCTTAGCCTTTCTAAGCTCGCCGATATTTGTTGAGGTTCTTGGTTAAGACTATTAATTTCATTTACAATTTTGTCTCTCATTTCTTCCGTGTTTGTGTTCCCATTTTGGTAAACAACATTCAAAAAAGTGACCCCATAAATTTTCCCCCAAAATTGTAATATCTGGACTAGGGGGTTTGGCCTCTAATAGTGCCATAACGTCCAATCCACTGATTGTATCGGCGATTGAGATACTGCACAACTTTTTTTTGACTTGTTGCCTTTTATCTTGCAAAAAGGTTTCAAGTGGCAATTCTTCAAAGTTCTCAATATCTTTTAAAGAAAATTTGAATTTTTCCCCCTTTTTAAAAGGATCCCTCATAGAATATTGGCCCGACAATTCTATTGTTAAAAAACCACACCAGACATGAAAAAAAGGGGCCCCCCTTTTATTTAATCTCAAAAAATTTTTCCCTAAATTTTTGTCTTGCCCAGCTCTGCGTATTGCGTGGGTTTAAAATTTTTCCCCCGATGTAAAAAACCCGAAACTTCATCCGCCCAAAAAAAAATTTTTTTTGGGGAAAGGGGGGGTAGGATCGTTATCTTGAACATTTTTTAAAAAATTTTGGGGAAACAAATTGAAAGCGTTTTTCCCCTTTTTTGTTCACTTTTTAAAAATGTCCCGGGGAAAAAAACGTGAGGGGGAAAAAGATATTTAAAATATTTCATTGTTCTCTGAACTGTCGAATGGCCTCTTTTTTTTACAGGGCCATACCTCAAGTCCCTAACTGCCTAAGTAATTGACTTCATGGGACACAAAGTAAAATAATTTAGAATAGCTCGATTCCGGTTTCTTTTTTTTTTAAAAGTCCTTTTGTTTCTTCAAAAAAGGGGAACCCTTTTTCATTTTTAAAAATTTTTTTTTTACTGATATATTTCGGTGGAAATTTGCAACATATCTTCGTTGTGTTTCCCTGGCTTTTCTCCACATTTATAATGAGAGTTAAATTTGAAGCCGTTCCTGATGAAAACCTCTTTCCCCAAAAAGTAATAAACGCTTTTTAAAATGCTTGACTTTGACAAATAAGCACCGGGGGCCGCCGGGGTTTTTTTCATGTGATAGTATCCTTATAGTATCATGGATTTTTTAGACATTTGCAGCAGAACCGCGGGGAAAAAAACCCCAAAAAAACCCCCCTATATCACCGAATATCTCGTGAAAATCTCCATCTATTGATATAAAAATATACGGGGTATTCCATTTAAAAACAAAAACTCTTTTTTTGTAACTCTTTTTTTTTTTTTTTAAAATTTTTTTCTGAGGGGGTTATTGAATTCGGGGGAAAAAAAAAATACACGAAATGGCTATAATCGTTTTTTAAAAAAGTACAGGGAAGTTTATAAATAAAGCCCTGTATACTTTAAAATTAATAACCCTGTACCTTTGTTGTACACAGGTGGAAATGATTTGGACAAAGAAATCGAGCAATCGGGCACGTCGGAAAAATCGGACGATCAAAAGAAGAACAAAAACTCACATGTGGAGATCCAGTTTCACGATAGCGCTTGCAATTTCTTCTGCAGGATATACCTCGCGGATAAGTTTGCTAATTTGAGATCGGCAGTTTTGAAGGCCGGCGAAGAAGCGTACATTAGGTCTTTGAGCAGATCGATCCAGTGGAATGCAAGAGGCGGAAAGTCCGGTTCTAATTTTGCTAAAACATTAGGTGAGTGTAATAAATGGGTATTTTATTAGAATTTTATTTGATCACTGTATCACTGCCCAAAAGCACAGTATTAAAATAAAGTAATCTTTATTCATCACTCAAGCTATTACAAAAAAGAAATAATAAAAACACCATATCGATTTATCAGTGACAATTTAGATCATTAATTTATAATGTCATTGCCAAAACTGAACAATTTTATACAGGAATTTCAAAAAGAAACCTCGAATTTCATTTTAGTTTACAGCTTATTCCAACACATGCACTCACAGTTACGCAAGACAATAAAAAAATTTGTCACATTTAGAAATAAATTTATGACGAAAAAAATCAGGATTTAATCAAATGCTCAAATATTCCTCCATTAACTGCCAGACAATAACCCAAAAATTATAAAACTCATTTCCCGTTGGCTAGTTGGTACATTGATATTCTGGCACATTTAGCGGAATGGCATTCCTTAGCTGGTCTAAATTTTCATATTTTTTTTTTGGGATAAAGCTTAGTTTTTTTAAAAAACCCCCTAGAAAAAAAACGTTTTTTGGGGAAAAAATCCCCGGGGGCCTGGCTGGCCAAGATATTGGGGGGGTTCGGGCCTATGATGTCGTTATTAAAAGTGTTGTTCAAGTATTCGCGCACAGCTCTGGTACTGTGTGCTGGGCAATATTTATCCAAATCTCTTGATTTTTTGGGGTTTTTAAAGGGTTTTTCAAAGCAGGCCCAAAAATTTTTTTCCCCTAAAAGTTCTGAAACTACTCCGCATTCAAGGAAAAAAAGTCCAAAAGGGGGTGGTGGCCGAAAATTCCTGAAAAAAATTAATTTTTTGTGGATATTGAGTTCTTGTCTCCCAAATCGATTTTTTTGGTTTTTTTTTTCTCCCGTACCGGCAATTTTAAATGTTGGGTTCGTTGTTCAATGTAAAAGTGCATTCGTCAATAAAAACAAATATTTTTAAAAAACACCCCTGTCAGTGTTTGTCCTCTCCATCATCTCAAAGCAAAAATTTCCCGTCGTCGTATTTCGTCTCTTTTAAAAATTTTCTACAAAATTTTCACTTCTAAACCCCCCCTCGTTTTGTACAATTTGTCTCTGTTTTTTTCCCTCGATTTTCTTCACTTTTTTCAATTATTGATTACTGTGCCTGTAGTTTCAAATTTTTTATCGTCCGTTCTATTGTCGATTTACTTGCTATTGGGAAAATAGGTTGCAAACTTTTTCCCCTACTTTTCGATAACTTTTTCCCCCGATAAAACCATTTTTTAATAGTGTTTTTTTTTTATTTGAGTAGTTCATTATTTAAAAATGATGTGACATTGATCTGACAACTTGGGGTAAAAAATTAAAAAATTTTTTTTGGGATTTTATTATAAACTTCTAATAATACAGGGCGCGTAAAAAAATGGGGGTTGTAATTTTTTAGCATTTATCTCTTAGCTGGCTGACTGAGAAGAGCTGGTACATAAAACTTTTCGGTCTTTTTTTAAAAAAACTAATAATATTTTCTTCTAAAAAAATTTAAAGGGGGGCCAATATTGGACCACTTAAAAAATTTAAAGGGATTCCCTATGCCCCCCTCGACCCCCACCCGGTTATAATATATGTTATATATAATCCCCAAAAATTTCTTTTTGGGGGGTCCCAAAAATATGTGGGCAATCTCTCGGAATCGAAAAAAAAACCTAAAAATATTATGACAAGTTCCCATAAACTTTTTCCCAGAGCCTTCCCCCCCCGGGGATACAGGTACAAACGGACGCCCCTGGAAATCGTTTTTTTTTTTTTTTTAATAACTTTTAAAATATTAGACGTAATTTAATATTTTTTCAAAATGAAGGTCACCAGATAAGTCTTCTTAAAATGAACCCATCAAATCATAATTGGCTTATTTAGTTTGCCACGGACGGACTAGCTCTGACACAATAATAGCAATTTTCTTAACGCCCTGTATGATAAAGACTCAACAATATTATTTTTGGATAGCTTTAACCTTAAAATAAAAAAAAAGGTATTCTTGATCAATACCGATAAAATCAACTGTTTACACGAAATAAAATATTATGGTTGGAAAATTTTTTACATTATACAGGGTGTTTTCTAATTGTACGTCAATTTATAAAGAAAACTTCATATGAACGTATCTCCTAAACGTCTTAACTTTTGAGATACAGGGTGGTAAAAAATTTTTTTTAAAAAAATCATTTTATTTTAAAAACTGTAAACTTTAGATATTTAATGAAATTTGGCATACATGTACTAGGTATCAAAAAGCATTTTATACTGTACCACATTTTTTTTTTATTTGCCAAAATAGGCAGGTCAAAAATTTTCCCCCCGAATCACTGGTGGGAAAAAAAAAAAATATTATCTAAAAAAAGCTTCTTTTTAAATAAATTTACCCAAAAATTTTTTTTTAAAAATCTAAAGTTGTATTATAGATACTAATAATAAATTATTTATTTTTTTTAAAATTTTACCATCTATGAAGTTTTTTTTCTTAAAATGGACCAAAAAAAATTTTTTTCCCCAAAAAATTTACGTACAATAAGAAAAAAAACCCCGGGATATTTGAAAAAATTTTCCAAATGTTTTTTTTCTCTTCAGTTGATTTTATCGTTTTTTAAGGGGAAAAACCTTTTTTTTAAAAATTTAAAGGGTTTAAAACTATCTCAAAAAAAAAATTGTTGAGCCTTTATCATACAGGGTTTAAAAAAAAATTTTTTTTGTGTCAA
>JAHBCN010008137.1:0-40131 GCA_019359885.1 Listronotus oregonensis
TTTCTATTGTATTCATTACAGGGCTCATTTGAATTGGATCCAACAGCAGGACAAGTGAAACTATTACTGAGAATTAGATTTTTTGTTTTTTTTTCGAAATCAATCTTTAAAAAAAATCCTTTATTTTGTACCCAATTTGTTATATTTAATAATGATTACTAACAGCCATTTTTCATGACAATTTTATTATCGAACGCATTCAGGATACGAAACAGTTTTCAAATTACTCCCGAAAGGTCAAAAACGTGACAGTTCAAGAATATTCTATTGGGCGATTTGACGTTTGATGGAGCGTTCCCAACTATTTCGTATTTTGAATGCGTTCATTATTACCTTCATTTGAACGAAAACCCGTATTTTGATAGGCAACTTAAACAAAATTTTCGCTAATAAAATGGAAACGACATCAAAATTGAAGTTAGGTTGTTCTGAGTTAATTTTGTGTTGATGGGAAATTAAAATATTTCCCAAGAATAGGTTTTGGGTGCCAACCTGCTGTAGGCACCCATATGAAAACACTCGCTTTTGACAGATGTATCGGAGAAAAAACCCATTTTGGAAAAAACCAATATTTCCTATAATAGTTTAAGGCCCAAGCGCTCACCCGAGTACGGCATTGTAGGCCTGTTGCCATAAATTTACATACGAAATTTTACATTATTTCGGACATCGGATGCATAAGATCCCGACTTAAAAGGGGACACTTAGCAACCCTACTTGTTTTTCTAACTATAGTTTTTAACGACTGGCCCACTTTTCAATGACGTAGCGCTCAGTCCTTAAAGCTTTTAGGAGTTGTTGGAAAACCCCGTTTTGAGGAATAAACCCTCTAACTTCCTTACAAAAAATACTACTCAAGTATAATTTGTTTTACTTGAAGTACTTTTAATTACTTCAAGTACTTTTATGTACTTCAAGTACTTTGGTTTACTTCAAGTACTTTGGTGTACTTCAAGTACTTTGTTTTACTTCAAGTACTTTGTTTTACTTTAAGTACTTTGGTTTACTTCAAGTACTTGGATTTACTTCAAGTAAAATACTTGGGTGGTACTTCAAGTACTCTTTCAATTTACTTGAAAACGCAAGTACATTTTAATGAATACTTGGTACTTGTACTTGAAGTAATTTTTAAAAAATTAAAAACTTGGTACTTGTACTTGAAGTACTATTTAAGAGTACTTTGACAGCTCTGGATACGGGTGATATTTATAGCCACAAGCTACATATAGATGCACCTATTAAGTTCCGCAACGTGTTACTTCATATATAAACATTAACTTTAATTAGCAAAAAAAAGAAGATTCTTAAATCAACTTTTTATAGTCTGCAAATTGTTGAAGCATAAGGCTAGATTGCCAAATCCACAAAAAAGTTGCAAGCAGACGGTTTTCTCAAGTACAAGAGTAAAGCATACTAATGCTGGTTCGCAAAAAAATCGTGTTTTCTAACTAAAAACACTTTCTTACAGTCTGCCAAGCACAATTTAGACTAATGTGTGCATGAGATTGACGAATTTTCACAAGGCAGACTGTTTCTCGATATTTAAAAATTGATGCATAAAAGTTAATTAACAAATTTCTCACAGTATTTCAGAACAATTTTTTACAGTCTGCCTATTAAATAAATAACAACTTTTACAATAAATATTTCATATTAAATTATTAGCATACTAATTCACGAAGTTTAAAGTGTAGGCAGACGCAGGCGCAGTTAAACTTGTAAAAAAAACTTATAATGGTTAACAATTTTTTACAGTCTGCCATTGTTTTTAAACAATATTTAGGTAATAAATAAACAAACTATTGAATGGCAGACGATTTGTAAAGGTACTAGTGTCAGTATTATAATAAATTCGTTTTTGTAACACACGGACGATTTTGGAAAATTAAAAAATATTTATTTCATTGAACTAACAGAATAAAAATAATTAATCACTTTCCTTTAAACATATGTGACAATATATTATATTATATAGCCATGTAGCTCAGCGGTAGCGTTGCACCCCAAAACTTTCTTTTTTTTTTATTTAATAATCTTTAAAATTCTTCTCAAATAAATTTAAATATATATTTAGGTATGTTTATAAATATTAATTAAATTAATTTTTTTTCTTAAAAAATTACATTTTTATTATTATTATACATTTTTTACATCAAATGTGTGGGGGAATATTTGCAGAATATTAAACGTGTGTAAATTATGAATATTTACAAAAACAGTTACTCGTTTTAGATGATATAAAAATAATGGTTAAAATTATTTTGAAAAAATTGAGTAAGAATAAACTTCCAGGGAATCCCAATTACGTAATGTGCGTGAATTGTAATTACTCAGAAAACTTAGTATTTTATTCTAAAACTATTATCGTAATTTAATTTCAGAAAAGCCGGGGTGACCTAATGGTTAGACGCCATGGTCGGTGATAAAAGATTGACCGGGGTCAGGTAGGGTTATGTGCATCATGATGCATGCACAGAACATCGTAGTGCACCTAACTTTACCTGACCCCATCAATCTTACGTTACCTGCCTACCGCGCAATTCTATAATATTCAAAGTTTTAATTAACGCTAGATGTACCATCATAAATCGTCTGCCATTCAATAGTTTGTTTATTTACTAACTAAACATTGTTGGGATACAATGGCAGACTGTAAAAAATCGTTAAAAGTCATTACTTTTTTTGCAAATAAAAAATAGTTTTGCAGTTATATGTATACATCGTATTAGGCTGCCATTTGCTTTTAGTCAATAATGTGAACTGTTAAGTTTATATTTAAATAACTTTTACACTGTAAAAAATTGTTCTGAAATACTGTGAAAAATTTGTTAAATAACTTTTATGTATCAATTTTTAAAAATCGGGAAACAGTCTGCCTTGTGAAAATTCGTCAATCTCATGCACACATTAGTCTAAATTGTGCTTGGCAGACTGTAAAAAAGTGTTTTTAGTAGCACGATTTTTTTGCGAACTAGCATTAGTAAGCTTTACTCTTGTACTGGAGAAAACCGTCTGCCTGCAACTTTTTTGTGGATTTGGCAATCTAGCCTTATGCTTAAAAAATTGGCAGACTGTAAAAAGTTGATTTAAGAAGCTTCTTTTTTTGCTAATTAAAGTTAATGTTTATATATAACGTAACACGTTGCGGAACTTAATAGGTGCGTCTATCTATAGTTTGTGGCTATAAATATCACCCGTATCAAAGGCAGCCTGTAAAAAATTGGTCTCTTTTTTCTGCCGCGAGCGTTCGGTCTAAAAGGCACTATCAAATATAGCGAAAAAAGTGGCAATGTTAAGGTCAAATCTATTTTAAAATCCATATGAAATGGAGCCAGAAAAGATAAAACCGGTTTCCCAAAATTTAGTTTTTTTTTTAATATCTATAAAAATACCAACTCTCTTCGTATCGGATTAAGAAGCTGTATTTACCTACGTAAAATCCAATATGGCGACCATAAAAAAAATTAATGATGGTGGCCAAGTGAAAAAACGTCGGATACAAAATCTGAAAGCACCATCAAATATAGGGAAAAACTGGCAATGGTAATGTAAAATCTATTTTAAAATCCGTATTTGTATCTCCTATAATTTCCAAGCTCATAATGGTAAGTCGAATATAATTAAAGCACAGTAAAAACAGAATTTTACTTTTAGCTTAAGGACAGGCCCAACGATCCTTGTAGTTGCCAAAACAAAAAAATGGTTTACCTGTTCTGTAGCGCAGTATTTTTTAAACGTGAGTGAAGTAAAATGAGATTTATTTTGCAGTCCTAAAAACATATCCAAAATATTTGAAGAAAAATTTACTTAATTGTTGATGTTACATTTATTTATTTTTTTTGTTGCTATAATTTTTGTGCTTTGTATCGTCATATTCATATTGAAAAATTATAAAATCAGGAGTAATCATAATAATAACTCATATTTCTTTTGCTTATTAATTTATTTAGCATAGGAGTAATTTATTACTATTGTTTCAGGTAAATTGAATGTTCTCGTCGCTGTCAAATTTAGTGCATCTAAAAATGGAACGTACAGTAAGTAAATAAAAATATTGAAACTTGGAAATTAAAGCTATTTTAGGGTACTAAACCGGATATGCAGCAAATTAAGATCAAATAAAGGTCCTGTAAAAAAGATATTTAGGTTAACCTGCGCTTATTGTCTAAATCAGGTCTATAGGCTGGCTTAAGAAAGTGAATAATAAATATAAATAATTATTATAATTTGTTTTTTTAATCTACTGAGTTTAAATTATCTTTAAATCACAAAAAAAACCTAGGCGGAAAAAGATGCGCATCAGCAAAATAGGTTCAATTTACCGAAGAGGCGTAGTTTGAGAACCTTGAGAGCAGAGCTGCCAAAACTTGAAGTACTTCAAGTAAAATTTTACTTGAAGTACTTTTTTGTACTTTAAATATTTTACTTCAAGTACTTTTTATTAGGAGGTACTTGTACTTGTACTTGATTAGTTTTTAAGAAGATACTTGGATTTTTACTTGATTTGACCAAGTAAATTACTTGAAGTATTTATTTAAGTACTTGAAGTATTACGATGTACTTAAAGTAAAAAAAGTACTTCAAGTAAAAAAAAGTACTTTAAGTAAAAAAAGTACTTCAAGTAAATAAAAAGTACTTGAAGTAAAAAATCAACCAAGTACTCGAATTTACACGCCTTAGATAATCGTACAAACAAGTTAAAACAAGAAATACGCACAACCGCTGCTGTTTCTATTGTATTGAATTACAGCGCTCATTTGAATTGGATCCAACAGCAAGACAAGTGTAACTATGACTGAAAATTAGACTTTTTGTTCTTTAAATCGGTCTTGTGTCAACGTGAAAATTATAAGTGCTTTGGTCTGGTGAAAATAAAAAAGAAAGATACCTAATGGTAAAAGGTATCCCAAGAATAGGTTTTGGGTGCCAACCTGCTGTAGGCACCCATATGAAAACACTCGCTTTTGACAGATGTATCGTATGCTAACGGGTGCCAACGCCAACCCGTTGGCAACCACAGGAAAAAACCCCATTTTGGGAAAAAACAATATTTCCTATAATAGTTTAAGGCCCAAGCGCTCACCCGAACACGGCATTGTAGGCCTGTTGCCATAAATTTACATACTAAATTTTACATTATTTCGGACATCGGATGCATAAGATCCCGACTTAAAACGGGACACTTAGCAACCCTACTTGTTTTCCTAACTATGGTTTTTACCGACTGGCCTACTTTCCAAAAACGTGGGGTTCAGTCCTTAAAGCTTTAAGGAGTTTTTGAACACCCCGTTTTGAGGAATAAACCCTCTAATTCCTTACAAAAAATACTACTCAAGTATAATTTGTTTTACTTGAAGTACTTTTAATTACTTCAAGTACTTTTATGTACTTCAAGTACTTTGGTGTACTCAAGTACTTTGTTTTACTTCAAGTACTTTGTTTTACTTCAAGTAATTTGGTTTACTTCAAGTACTTGGATTTACTTCAAGTAAAATACTTGGGTGGTACTTCAAGTACTTTTTCAATTTACTTGAAAATGCAAATACATTTTAATGAATACTTGGTACTTGTACTTGAAGTAATTTTTAAAAAATCAAAAACTTGGTACTTGTACTTGAAGTACTATTTTAAAGTACTTTGACAGCTCTGCTTGAGAGAAATCACTTCCATAGCGGATTGAAAGCCTTTGAAGGGAAAATGTGTTCAACTGTTAGGAGAATATGTTAAATAATAAAAATATTTACAGTACAGTAATAGTCCAGAAAACGAACCTGAGAAAAGTACAAAACCAGTAAATTAAAGAAAAAAGCAAAATATTTGTAATTCAAAAAGCTACAATTAAATAGCTAACTAATTTTTACGTATCTCCCTTGGTTTTTGAGTAATTTTCAAGAAAAGTCTTTTTTTTTCAATCTGAAATTTGATTTTCACTTGCAGCCTATTTTTTTTTAAAACTAAACAATTTAAATTGGTTAAAATTTTAGAATGCATTTATGATACATAGATAAAGAAAATTAGGAAAGGAGGCTACGACTTATTTAAATTAGGGTGGTAATTATGGGGTTGTTTTCGAAGATTTTTGCACTCAAAAAATTTTTGTCTAACCTTATTTTAATTATATATCTTATAATACATACTTTTTTTTAAGAAAGGTCTTTGCAAATGCTTCAATAAAGTTATTATTAGTTTTTCTCGAAAAATACGTAGATTTTGCGTTATTTGCCTTTGAAACTCTGAAATTATGTATTTGATGAATAACAGCTAACCTTTAACAAACCACAACTTGGTTTGTATTGGTCCCACAGCCATTACAGAGAAACCATTTTATTTGTTTTTTTAAGCTTTAATTTTTTTATTTACAGTTTTTTTTTAAATAATGCATACTTATCGAGTTCATTGCAAAAAAACGATTAAAAACGTTGAGTTTTTCGACCACAAACGCGAACTTTCGATTGCGAATAACTCGAAAAGTATGCATTTTACAAAAAAAAAATGCATTGATCATTTTTTGCTAAAAAATCATTTTTCCGTCGATAACTGTGGTCAAAAATAAAAACAAATCCACCCCCGAGAAGATATGGCGCCCTTTGCCATGATATAAATTTTGATCCTTGGACTATTCCCTATCTACTGTCAATGTTTCAAGTCATTCTATGCATTTTGAAAAAATTGCTAGGCAAAATGGTTCGTTTTCTGGAATATATGTTGTAGCATATTTAATTGTCATTAAATCGATTTATTTTAAATCCGAAAAAAAGCACGGGAAGTATTTTTTTTTGCATAAAATAAATTAACTAACCAAAAAAAACTAATATTGGAACTCAGTACCCCTTTATAAATAAAATTACTGCTTAGGGTCGTTCATATTTTATCTTAATTTTGCCCTAGTAACAAAACATTAGTTAAAATTATGTTTATGCTAACATGACAATATAAAATAAACCACCAGAAAAGCAAATTTTAATGTGCCAAACAAGATGTGATGAGAAACATACTGAACACCTTAAATAATATTCTTTGTTTACATTCGCCACAATCTTTATCATAAATTGTACTTCAAATAATGTTTTCTTATTCTTGCTTCTCGTTTATTTTAAAGCAAACGTCAAATTAGAAAGTTATTTTGGGAACCAGGAAATATCTTTTTCCGCATTATATATTCACAAGTATCAAAGAACAAATTATTGGCAATACGGACTGCATCAATGAGCTTGACAAGAAGAAATATAAACATTGTTTCACAAATCCAAAGAAATTATATCTATTTTTAAGGAGTTAAGAATGCATATGATAATTATTTCCTTGTTAAAACTCTTTTTTTTAATTGTCTTTTTTTTATTTTAAAAACAACCCATGAAAACTTGTACCGGGTTATTCAAAATTTAACTTGGATATTTAGGTTTATATCCACCATGAATTACTTGCTTGATATTGTCACGGAGTAAACAAATACGTTTATGACCTCAAACTTATCTCGAATTGGGGCGCCAAAAATCTTGTTCAGTTTATTGCCTCAAAAACACAGTCATGTTCGCTGTCGCGAAAAAAGTCTTCCAATGCTCATCCCTTACATATGAGCGGCCAAGTTCTGCAGAACAAAGAGTCGTTTAATTTTGTCGGCGTTACTTTTGAAGAATAATCCTTAACTGGCACAAACACATTACATCCATAGCCTCGGCAGCTTCAAAAAAGCTTGGATTCCTCTTCCGAGCCAGAAAATATTTCTCTTTTTCCAATCTGTACACTCTGTACGGATCCGAAATCAGCCCCTTTTTAGAATATTCTTCTCATGTCTGGAGAATGGCGTCCCCTACAACACTTAGCATTCTGGACTCCATTCAGAGAAGAGCCGTTCGTCTTATTAATGATCCAACGCTCACAGAAAGGCTTCCTCTTCTTGCCCACCGTCGAGCTGTGGGGGATCTGTTGCTCTTCTATAGGTATTTTCACGGCTTGTGCTCAGAGGAATTGGCCAGTATAATTCCTTGTCTGGCGACTCCCAACAGAGCAACACGTAGTGCAACTTTTATGCATTCTTTTACAGTTCAGTTAGAGAAGCCCCGAACTTCCCGCTTTCTTCGGTCCTTCATCCCCAGAGTGTCAAGACTCTGGAACCTGCTGCCCGCAGAAGTTTTTCCTTCTCCTCCCAATCTCCAAATATTTGAGTCCCGTGTGAACAAACTCCCTCTTACCCACGGTACGTTAGTACTTAGGCATCAGCCTTCGTGGACTGTCCCAAGATAAAAAAAGAAAATATTAGTATAACAAGAAAAATAATTATTTAATACAGTTTTATAATTTATTTATATAAATTACCCTAGTTTTTTTCGTTTTGACGACCTTTATTGTATTCATGTTTTTATACGAGGTCCTGAAAGCTCTGGAGTCTTTAATTTTATAATTTTCTTATACCTAGTCGCACAGTAATGCGGCAGGCCAAGTTCCAGCCTAACACACTTTGTGTGTATATTTCACGAAATGTTTTAGCTTATTTTTCCTTTATCATAACTTCATTATCGTTTAACATAAACCTATGAGACTTGGATGTAAACGTATGGTTTTAAGTTATGTCAAGTGGTTTCTAAGATATTTAATTTTGAAAATCGACTATTTTACTAGTGACTGAGTCACTGGCATACTCATTGACTCATTAAAATTGTTGGACACATTTCGAAGGAATAGAAACTCTTGTATGTAAGGACAAAAGTAAAAGCAAATAAAATACACACTTTTATTTAGAACGCCCTGAGACGGGGGCTGTTATATCATATATTTAGGATTTGGGAGGTATTTTATAAGCTTGCAATTCGATTAAACCCAAGTTTATGAAGTCATAATTGTCTTAGAACCTAAAATGCAAGCAGGATTTTATTTTATTTACTGAACCTAGAAAAAAAATGAATTATACCAAAAACACCTTCAGCATTCATGCAAAATAAAGGCCAAGTTCCTATCCAGACATCTCGACGTCTTAATATATTGAGATACAAAATTAGACTAAGTTCTTTTTTTGCTAACACGTTTTTTACTGATCTGTTTGAACTTATGAAAAAAGAACCTTTATCTCTAAAGACAGTTTAGTAAAAACTTGCTAAGTCAAAAAAGAACTTGGTCTAAGTTTGGATCTCAGTACTTTAAGACGAGATTTTTGAATCTTACAATACAAGTGTTTTTGGAATGATTCTATATTATAGGAACTCTTTTAGCTAATTTCAGAATATACGATCCTTTTCCACATTAATATAAATGGCAACAGTTTAGTTGTAATTTAAACGAAATACCTTTAATTTATAGACAACGTTAATTTAACAGTTACCATTGTTAACTTAATTGTTAAAAAAGGGAAAAAATGACGATTTATATTTTTATACGAGGTATTGCAAAAGAATATTAAAAATAAGTAAATTTTAATTTCCCCACACGTATAATTGTTATTTTAAATTTTTTTATCTTTTTTTAGTTTAGCCTGGGGCTCATTATCATCACCACTATCTGGTTCTCTGGTAAAATTATATTCTGTTTGTGCTTTATCCGTATGTAAGCATGATGTTTGGGACGTAGAAGGAGGTGGAGTAACGCAATATCTAGATTTAGGTGGGGTTGAATTGGTGTTAACAGTTTGTAACTTTTGCTTATATTTTGTCATAGGAGGTGGTATTATTATTGCACTAATTATGTTGACTCTACTGCATGAAGGTAACATCGCTAAACTCTGATCAGGTTTTAAAACTTCAGTGGTATCTGTCGGAGCAAACACTGAACTCTGATCGGACTCTGGAACATCAGTGGGATTTGCCGGAGCAAACACTTCCGTAAACACATGTCTATTAATCGGAAAAAGTCCGCTTTTTTCGAAACCATGAATTGCTATTAAAGGATTTGCTACCCTTAAATATGCCATTCCAAACAATTTTTGGCACTTGATAAATCGTTATAACAGGACATGTTATAACGATTGTTAACGGGTTGTTTCGTAGGTAAGTTTCAACTTCCTGACTATAGAAACTAGACAGAGGGGCCATAAATTGTATGGCTGCAGTGTGGTGGAAGACACACTATGGTCACACCATGTTCTCTTGCTTTGTCAATGACGGCTATGTTTTGCGTAAGTGTTTTGTGACCATCCAAAATTAGCAGCGATGGATTTTCTTTTGACGAAGAAGTGCATTTTAAGAAATGCTTAAACCATTTCTTAAATAAATGAAGCTGCATCCAGCCGGATGGGTGACAAGCTGCTATGGAACTTGGGGAAGCCCCATTAAGAAATCCTCCTTCATTCGAACTCGAGGATAAATAACCATTGGGGGAATATATGAACCTTCAGCATTCATGCAAATAACTGCGGTACAAAGCGTACCTCTTTCGGGAGAAGTTCCAAAAGTTCCTACTTGATTTCTTCCTCTTAAAGCGATCACTTTTGATGGTCGGCCTTGCACAGTGGTAACACCTGTCTTATCTACATTCCACACTCTAGCAGCAAAAAAATTATGTTTATCTTGTAATGCCTCAAACATGTCAAAAAAGGAACGTACATTTTGTTTGATGAATCCCCTAGCTCTTGCCGTCGATGTTTGTTCCGGTACCCTGAGAGACAAATGATTTCTTCTCAGAAATGAGTTAAGCCATACCCAGCCTGCTTTTTCTTTGACGGGATTAAAAAAGTTTTTTAAATTGTTACGTACTGCTAGTTGGTAAGCCAGTGATCTCACAGCACTTGTCGTCAAGCCAAATAGCATTGATTCCATATTTTTCATATACGAGACCAAATCACGTTCAATTTCTGGAGAAAAAGTCATTTGTCGGCTACCGAGGCCTTTTTTAAACCTTGAACAACTTTATCCAAATTTTTAACTCTTGTTTCTAGTGTAATCTTTGGTACCGAAAAAACTTTTGACGCCTTCAGGTATCCATATCGTCCAGATGAAACCGCTTCTATAGCTGCATCCATTGCTTCCTCACTCCAGGATTGCCTGTTAGTTTTCCTATGGTACGGCGACATCGTTGGGAATTTTGTTAGCTAAAAAAAAATTAAAATGGTTATAATTTCTGGTCAAAGTTATTAACTTAAGTGAAATACAAATTTTTATTTATTTATTTTTGACAGGAGGTCAAAATAATTAGTAATACCATTATTTTTATGCGTAAGTATGAAACGGGATACATTTTATACATTGGTTTAAAATGGGATAGTAAATATAAAATGGGGTATCCCGTTTTACCTAAACTACGTTTGATGAAGTTAAAATAGTTGTCACCACCTATCCTCAAATAATTTTAGAACCGCTCTTTCACCAAATATAAAGCAACTGTTAAAACTATAATATTACATGCTTTTATTATTAAAATATAACTACAAAAGGGCGTTATACTTACGATTTTTTAAAGCAGATATTACAAAAAACCACAAGAAAATAATTTCACATCTGTAACAACAATATTAAAGAGGCGAAAATGCTGAGAATTTCTAGACAACAAGTAAACATTCTAAGGACCTCGCGCAAGGCAACAGCAATATGGCTGGTATCCCGTTTTACCAAGTATCCCATTTTAAATAGAATTCCCCTACATATTCAATAATAAAAGTGTTTATAGTTTTGTTGCTACCCTTTTACATAAAATTTTCTAAAGAAAAATATTACACGTAAACCGACAAAAAGGAATCCTTATCCTCTTGACACGTTCATAATACTTCGTCTGTTGGGGGAGATATAAATATCAGCAAACAGTTAATATATGGAATATTATACACTTCGTAAAGCTGCCAATATGATGCGAGGGTAAATATTGGAAGATGCTTTAAAAATATAAAATTTTGTAGAGAAATTTTTAAATTGCTTAAATCAATTTAATAGGATCGTGGAATAAATATCAATAAGTTTTTTTATGATATAATATAAAGCAAAGATTATACAGGGTGAATAAAAAAGGTATTTGCAATGAAGTAATCATTAAGTAAGAGAATAAAACTATTAACAATCTCAAGTATGGAGGATGTAATTTTGGTTGAAGGTAAGGAAAGTACTACTAGACCGACTGCTGTGTCTTCCACAAAAAATATCCATGCACATCAAGTTGTGACAAAAGCATATTAAAAACATGGAGTAAAATATATAGAGTATTTTAAAACAGATGTCTTTTGGCTACTGAAACCACACTAACAGAAAAATGAAGGTTATAGCAAAAATACACTTTTTGCCTGGGACTTAAAACTGGGCGATTGTAAATGGCAAATGGCGGGGCGCATAATTTTTTTTGCACATAAAAACACCGGCAACAATTTGCTTTAAGCACGAAAATAAGCTTAAATGCTTAAAATATTGTCCTCTGGCTTGTACTCATATTTTAGCTTATCCAATTCTACTACGCACCATCTGACTCCATAATTTAGCTGACTGAGATGGTCTAAAAGATTTTTTGCCACCCACCCTTAAGATGGTATAGTCTGTCTCAAAGTATACCGTGTTAGCTCTTGCCTTCATTTATGGATTATACCTGCCGACAACAATAAAACTGCGGATTGGTAGGTATTAAAGGACAGAACATTAGGGACGGACTTTAATAATATAAAGATTTATAATTTATTGTTTATTTAGGTAAGAATAATCTTAAAATTACATTAAGAAATTAAATATATGCAAAGTTTTAATAAATTTATAACTGAATTATCTATACATATTTACATTTTTAATCTAAATATCTAAGTCTAATTCTGTTTCACTATCAGAGTCATCATTGACATTAATTACAATAGGATTTATGTTGTTTTGGATAGAAATGTAAGAGTCCTCAATTTTTATAATGTGCTGTAGTGAATTTTTCCAGCTCTCAATTGGTATGTTAGTTATTACATTTTTTATCAAATTTATAACACTGGGACTTAAGGTAGGTGTAACATTTTCTGCTCTGATCTTTGATTTTACTTGGTTTCACAAATGCTCTATGGGGCTAAACATACAGTGATACGGAGGAAGCCGTAAGACAGTATGCCCAGCCTGTTCAGCCAAATTATCACATACATATTGTTTTTTAATTGCATATGAATTTATGACTTCCAAAAGTTGCGTTTTTTGTAACTGAATTCAAAATAAATATCATTTTCTAACAAATATTCCTGGATTTCAGTTTTTGAACTTGATAAAGCTGGTGATTTGTGTAGCAGACGGCTGTGGTAGCTTGCGTTATCCATGACAATAACACTGTTGTTTGAAATATTTTTTAAAAGATAATTTTGAAACCAGTTTTTAAAAAGTTCTGCACTTGTATCCTTATGATAATCCAAGCTAGAATTCTTAATATTCTTTGCAGACAACAGCAACCAGTTTGGGACAAATCCGTCTTCTGAACCAGCGTGTATTATGGTAATGCGTTTTCCTTTATTTGAAGGTGCTTTCGTCTGACAGTTTTGACTGGAATCAACCCATCCTTTGGATACTGTGTCGTGTGTATCGAACCATGTTTCATCAAGGTAAATTATGGATCTGTTTTCTAGCCTATATCTTTTAATTTCTTGAAGGTAATTAAATCTCCAAGTGCGTTATCTGTGCGATTCTATTACTACTTGTCTTTTGTCTATTTTACGGTATTTAAATCCCATTTTACAAACAACTCTATGGAGGGTGGCACGGCTAATATTTATATTGGTTTGGTCTTCGTCTAGCTTCTTTTTCAGTTTATCCAAGGTAGAAATAACTCCGCTTTCATAAACACAATATATTTTTCTTCTTATTATGTTCTGATCACTATTGTCTATACGGTGAGATTGAAAATCACTACGTTTTTTTCTTTTGTTCAATTCTTCACTAATAATAATATCCCCTATCGATGATATTGAAGTTTTTGTAAGTGGACAGGTTTCTTTTAAAGCTTCTTGTTTAATTAGACCTCTACTGATTAAAGTTTCATACACATTTTTCACAACCTGCTTTGCATCTAATGACAAATGATTTCGACGCAACATTGCTATATTCTCGTAAAACAACTTTTTCGAAACGCACAGTAAAAACGGTTATTTAACACTGCCACTAAAATATTAGCCAAAATATTTATATGCCTAATGGTTAATACTCAAGAAATACCTGGCCCGCCCCTGCCCTTATAAACAAATGGGTTTACCCAATAACAATAGATAATAAAATCGTTAAAGGTTTATTGGGGTATGGTCCGTCAAAAGCCATAACGATATACTTTGAGACAGACTATACCTGCTTTCTTCTCACGATTCCTCTAAAATATATCAGTAAGCCACCGAAACAATTTAACTTGGCATTAAAACATTTGGTTCTCCTACTAAAAGCAACCTTTTAAACCATAGACCGTGGTTTTCACGACTTTTGCTCCAAGGTAACAGCCAATATAATTTTTCCTTTCTCTGTCTAAATGTGGTAGACAGTGATTCAGTGGTGACACTAAAAGAATCTACATCTTTTCTTGTCTTTATTTTAATTATTCACACAACGTTTCGAGTAGTTCTATTTCTGTCCTTCTCAAGTTGAAATGGTTTAATTTTAGCTACTAACCTTACATACTAGGTAGACTATTTACTCGTGACAGGGTTGTATGTGGTCAAGTGTCAGGTTGTTCACTCAGGACGTCAGTATTGGTGCGCCTTATGAATGGTTTCGAAATAGTAGGTATTTCTACTGAAAATATTATTATTATTCTCAATGAAGACAGCCTTCTAAAATTTGCGGTTTTTCCAAGGGAGTTCCTTGTGAACAACCCGTATTTTGACCACTTGATGACAAGTGACCAAACATATACAAACATATTTTATGCAATTCTTACACTTAAAAGACATTGCTTTTTTATTGTACGACTCTTCACATTTACATGATACCTGGTGGATTCACTCTTTCATCTGTTTAGATGAATCAGATGAATTAGGCTTTGTTTTCGTTGGAATGCTTTTTTGTATGGGCCTTCAATGTCAAAGCTGACAAACTTGTCTGAGGAATCCAAGTTCATGTTTTATTTTGTTTTGTAAAGAACCAGCAGCACTTTGTAGATTATTATAAAAACATAGAATAAGGTCCTTCGGACAAGTTTATCAGCTTTAAAATTGAAAGCCTATATACAAACCTATATTTGTAGGAATCATACGACGTCATCGAGGCTAGATTGAGAGATGACATTTTTAACTTATAAATCTATAAACTTCGTTACCCCTAAAGGGTGTAGTGGAGCTTTTGAGGGACTGTCTGCATAATTCTTACCTTTAGATTTAAGATAAGTTTTATGCCTAGGACGACGGCCATAAGATTTTTTGAGAGCAATTTTGTGATAGTAATTCTATCAACATCGAAATCGGTTAACCCAAAATCTGGTTTTGATATGTTAATGATACTTTAAAAATCTGAAATGGTACCGATAGATAGTTAGACTTTGTTCTCAATCATTTTCAATTCAATTAATACCTTCATTTATTTCAGTTCTGGAAAAAAAAAACGGATGTCTACCTTCGCTAGACGTTTTTGTCAGTGGGTATAATAGATTAATTAACACATCTGTATGTAAGAAACCAACACATAAAACAGAACCCTAATTTTCAGTCAAACATTCTGAAGAAACCAAACTAGGAATAAAAAAATGTTGTGTAAACGAGAAACTACATTAATACGTAATGAGGGCTAATAAATCTATTTACTTATTTATTAATATTCTGTATTTTTATATTTTCTAATTCTTTAAGGCCTTTTCAAAACAAATCCAATTTAAATTGTTCAATTGTTACGAGTCAGAGACGGAAATAATTCCTTTTAAATAAAGTCGTTATAAAATTTGTCAAATAAGCGAATTTTGCTAGATTCCGCTCGAGAAGAAGCTTGGCAATCAAATTTCTACCAAACTTTGTTATACGAAGGTGAATTTAAATGAGATGCTAACCCACCCTATTATCGCTAGACTCATAACTGTCGCAGCCATCTTATTACGTCTGTCAACTTCCAGATTTGCATTTGAAGCAGATTTAAATTTAAGAATGGGCTGTCATCCTAAAATAGATTAAAAATAACATTTTTGTGTAAAGATTACAAAAATATTAACGTTGAGAAAATCCCTACCTATTGCAGTGTCTTTATGGTAATAGCTTTTAAGCAAGTGTAAAACCGTTGATTATCTCTTTCTCTAATCGATTTAGAATTGTTTTTCCAGATGATGACAGTAATGTGAATTAAACAGTTTCTGTTATTATTAAAATGGCTTTAATCATTCTATAATATTTGAAAATAAAATTTATTGTTGGTTGTACAAAACAAACAAAATGGCAAGAAAATTCATCCTTTTTGCAGGAGCTCCTATTTATGTACCGGGTGTCCAAATAAGAAAGGACGCCGGCTGTATCTCAGAAAATATTTATCGCACAGCGTCGGGAAAAAATATTGTCAGTAAAAGTGATCAAGAGAAATAGCTGGAAATTATTTTCAAGTTTCTCAAATGGCGCTAGGGGGCGTAACTGCAATCTTGAATCTAAAAAAGTGATGTTTCTGTGAATTTTGCTATATTAACCTAACAAAAAAATACCTGATTTTCAAAGTCGAGGATAATTTAAACCTTTTTTGTTAGACAATTTTTGCTATATCTCTAAAAATAAAGTGGTGGGGGGTATTCAAAGGTTTCCGTCAAACACACCCTGTATCTTCGAAACGGCTAATCCGATTTTAACAAGCTTGGGCTAGTTGAAAAAAGCTATTCTTGGGCTATAAATCTTAAAATTTTGAAGTTTTGTTAGTTTCACATGACATTCCGACAGAAATGGTTAATATCTAAAAAAAAATTAAATGCATTGGTATAATTTTTTTATGAAAAAGTAGCTTAATAATGCCTAATCAAGCTCGCGAAATCCGCTTCTCGATATCTTGTTCCTTACCTAATATTTAGAGCAAAGAAAATTTTAAAAAATCGTCGGGGCTGGAGGGCCCCACCGCAATCGTAAAAAATGTGCTCCGAGCTTGCACCCATCTTAACTCGCCTCTTTCGAATCTTTCGACACGGGCATTTTCCCGGAAGTTGGAAAGCTCCCGGAAATGCACCTTCCCCAAAAGGGACCCAAAGGGAAGTCTCCCTTCAACTATAGACCTATATCTCTTCTTTCAGTTGTTTGCAAGGTAATGGAAAAATTCATTAATTCCCAAATCTTAAAGTATCTGGAAAAACATAAGATCTTACATGATGACAATATGGATTCCGTCACAGTAGATCCACAGCTGATCTTTTTCCTTTGTCTCACCCTGGAACAAGTCCCTTGAGTTTCTTGGTAATCCCAGATCGTTGCTCTTGACATATCCAAAGTTTCGATCAGGTCTGGCATGATGGGCTTCTTAACAAACTTCCTTTTTACGGTCTTCCACCTAAGTTTTGCTCTTGGCTTTTTTCCTTTCAATCGACGTATATCAGTTAGTGTAGATGGTCATTCCCGTTCTACCAAATTAATGCTGGGGTGCCCCAGGGCTAGTGCTGGCACCCACGCTGTTTCTTCTACACATTAACGATCTTCTTCTTCCACAATAATCCCATTCATATTTTTGCTGACGATAGTACCCCCCACTCTAGATTCAATTTCTTAAGCCACAAAGGTAATTCTGTTTTTGAAAACAAGCCAGGTCAATGCAGATATCTCTTTCACAAGACCTCAAACTTATCTTGATTGGGGCCCCCAAAAATCTGTTCAGTTTAATGCCAAAAAAACACAGTCATGTTCCTGTCGCGAAAAAAGTCTGCAATGCTCATCCTTAAATATGAGCGGCCAAGTTCTGCAAAACAAAGAGTCGTTTAATCGGCCGGCGTTACTTTTGAGAATAACCTCAACTGGCACAAACACATTTATCCGCTTCGGCAGCTTCAAAAAGTTTGGATTCCTTTTTCAAACCAGAAAATATTTCTCTTCTTCCAATTGTACACTCTGTATTGTACCCCAAAACAGACCCCTTTGGAATATTGTTCTCATGTCGGGGGAATGGCGTCCCCTACAACACTTAGCTTTTGGACTCCTTTCCCAAAAAGAGCGTTCGTCTTATTAATGATCCAACGCTCCAGAAAGGCTTCCTCTTCTTGCCCCTCGAGCTGTGGGGATCTGTCGCTCTTCTATAGGTATTTTCACGGTTTTGCTCAGAGGAATTGGCAGTTTTATTCCCTCTGGCAGCTCCCAACAGAGAACACGTAGTGCAACTTTTATCATCCTTTTACAGTTCGTGGCCCCGAACTTCCCCTTTCTTCGTTCCTTTTTTCCTAGAGTTTCAAAACTATGGAACCTGCTGCCCGCGAATTTTTTTCCTTCTCCCCCAATCCCCAAAAATTTAAGTCCCTGTGAACAAACTCCCTCTCACCCCCCGAAGACACCCACGGTACGTTAGTACTTAGGCTTTAGCTCGTGGACTGTCGAAAAAAAAAAAAAAAGAAATTTTTTAAAAATAAATTTTGTATTTTAAAAACCTCTAATTAGGTTAAATTTTTTCATCTAAATGCAGTACTTTACGAGTTATAATCAAAAAAGCGAATTCTAGGATTTTCCCCTTAAAAAAAACCCAAAAAATTATTTTTTGATTATAATATTCATTTGGAAAAAATTTTATAATTAATTAAAAAATTTTTTAAAAATACAATTTTTTGTATGTAATATTTTGGAGCTTTTATATTTTTTTGTATTAGTTTAAAAATTTTTTTTGGCTAAATTTTAGGAAGGAACAAAATATTAGTAGGTTCGCAAACTTGTTTAAGATATTTAGCTCTTTTTATAAAAAATATACCAATGTTTAATTTTGAGAAAAAATTTAAACCCTTTCTGTGGAATTTGAAAAAACCCTCTGGGCAAAATGTAAACTAACAAAACTTCAAATAATATAACTTTATAGCCCAAGAAAGCTCTTTTAAAATTGCCCAAGTTGTTAAAATCGGCTTACCGTTTCGAATAAAAGGGGTTTTTTACGGAACCTTTAAAAACCCCCCCACTTTATTTTTAGAATTACAAAATTGTCAACAAAAAAGGTTAATTTCCTTACTTTAAAATCAGGTATTTTTGTTAGGGTTTAATATGCTTACAAAACATACTTTTTTTGATTAAGAATGCGTTTCGCCCCCCCGGGATTTAGAAACTTGAAAATTTTTCAGCTATTTTTTCTTGACCACTTTTACTAAAAATATTTTTTCCCAACGCTGTGCGATAAACATTTTCTGAAATACAGCCGCCGTCCTTTCTTATTTGGACACCCGGTACAGTTTACTGAAAAAGAGGAATTTTGTTCTGTCACCAACATAATAGTTTTAAAAATAAGTTAATCTTTTAGTTAGAATCTTCGTAAGAGGGTTTAACATGGGCTCCTTGAAGTCACACTCGCGAGTACGACGAATTAAGAAAATTCCTTTTTTATATTCAACCTGACAGAACTTAGAAAACTTACAGTGTAAATAAAGTGACAAGAGTACTTAATATTTAGTCAATATTTAAATTTTTGTGAAAATCTTTGTCCAAGGTTCTTATCAATACAGGGCGTAAAAAAGGGGTCATGAATGTCACAGCTAGTCAGTCCCTGCAGCTGTGAGTAATTCACAACACTTTCTTTGATAGTAATTTAAAGAGTCTTACCTGGTATTACATCTTATTATAATTAAATTGGAATATACCCAGTAGTTCAATAATTATGTCTTAAAAACTTGATTCCATTGAAGCTCTTTTGGAGCCAATATCTACGAAGAGGAGACCTATCCGAAAAAAGTTTATGTAAACTTTTGGTATTCTTTTTACGTGTCTTTTTTATATCCGGGAGAGTTTCCACATTTTCTCGGACACCCTGTATAAACATTTTAATCGTTATCGTGAGACTGAGGAGACAGAGTTCTATAACAAAATGTTCACGCAGTAAGGGACGAAACCTTCAAAAAATTGGCGTTACTAACAAGCAGCAAAAGATTATATTAACATAACAAAAAGTTATATTTCGGCTTTTAGGTTGATTTAATGTCCAATAATAATATGATTTTTTTAGTAGCGATAAAGTACAGAAGTTTAAGTGCATGTGACTATACCAGAACAGAGTACAGTGTACACATTTGTTTTTGTTTACAAAACTTTTCTTTAATCAAGTACTTTATTAACTTTTTTTAACCACTGACCTAATATATATTATATATATATATATATATATATATATATATATATATATATATATATATATATATATATATATATATATATGTATATATATATATATATATATATATATATATATATATATATATATATATATGTATATATATATATATATATATATATATATATATATATATATATATATATATATATATATATATATATATATATATATATTAGATTATTTAATTTTGCACGATGTCTTTATTTTGAGGCCCACTGATAAAAACGTTTGAATACGTCTAAAAACTTATTTCCCAAAATTTGGTTGCGAAATTCGAAAGTTTACCCGGTGCGAGTCTTCGTTTTTTGCAAAATTTAGCCACTATTATTTCAGAGCTTGTTTAAGGAGATATCAAAAGAAGATGCAGTAAAAAATTGACGCGATCATAGGCTAATTATATGTTTTTGCGGTCGCTGAACACGATGCAATCATTAGTTTGTCCCTTCAATCAAGATATCTTTTAAAATTTAGGAAAAATTAAAAAAAAGGAAAAAAAATGGAAAATTTTTACTTTTACTGCTTGAAATTTATTGGTTAAAATTGGTATTTATCGACAAGCTGTAGTCAGGGTTGTAGAGAAATTAAAGAGCTTTAAGATGCAAAAAACCCGGTGTGATTTGGTTAAGATCACCCCAAGATACGAGGGGAGTACTAAAATTGTGCAAATGCAAACAACATCAATATTACGGGTAACGGGTTTAATGACTCATGAAACGAACTTTTGGGGTAAATTTGCGCTTTACAAATTTGTAATTTTTTTATAATAGACCTATACATGGAATTTTGGTTTACATGTGAACTAGCTACGCAGGCTCTAGGGAAGGCATCAGATTATTAAAGTGATCAAGGAACTAGACGGAAAATGTTAATGAGACAATATCCAATATTGCCATAAAAACATTTCTTGGGCATACTTGGTACCTGAACGAATACATGATTGGTTTGTCTTTTTTTGATGCGCGCTTAAGTATTGCCCAGAAGAAGCGCATGGTCTGGTCGTTGGAGCAGGAAAGTCGACAGACCAAAGGCTATCGAATTACTTTGGCCCCAGAGACAATCCCTGAATTGAGCCTGGAAAAATGAATTACCACGAGGACCCAAGAATTCTTCATTTTTTAAAAAAATAGTCCCTTGTCGTGGTCGCGGGATGAAGGATGTCTTGCGGGGTTACAGAAAGTGAAAAGCTTTAAAGTTATGAACGACGTTGCGGAACGATTCGTACATTTATCAGAAAGTTTAAACGGGACACTTACTGTAAGCGAAGAGGTATATCAAAATTTAATGCACAGTGTTGATTTTAATAGGAAAAAGTTTTCTTCTTGTTCCAAAAAGAAAACTGTGAAAAGTCTGGAAAGTATGAATTAACAGAAAAAAGAAAAAGTACAGATACAAATTGTTGATTGTGAACTTTTTTATGAGTATATGTACAAATTATACATATTTATTAATGTTATCCATGATTTTTTTCTAAAATTTATAGAAGGACAAAAGTTTATTTTTGTGAATGAGAAGAATATTTTATTTTCACATTATATTGTTTAAGAAAAAAGTTATATATCGTGCAAGTTCAATAAAAACATTTTTCACTTCATTTTCTAAGCTGGTTGATTTTACCTGCAAGTTAATTATCCTGAATGTCCATACATATGTACCTTGCCAATCCTATTTATAGTTCAGGATTTAAAAAAAAAGTTAAGAAACTTAATATTTACCCTAAAAGTTCATTTTAGGGATACGAGTTAAGATACACTTCCGATGTTTTCACACTGTCCCTATCATTCTTGTAATAAAGTTTTACCATATCTCGTTTTTCTTCATTAGTGAATTCCATTTTTAACGGCCTACAACTGACAGTAAACACAGAATGTCATTTGTCCCCGATTTGAGAAATCAAAGCCAACTACGCTATAAAATTTTCTAGTTAATTTTTCGGATTTTCCGAACCTTAAGGGCAACACTTAATTACATCGTTGAAAAATGTGATAAAAGAGGCCGTTCAAATTTGTGGAATTCCCATATGGCGTCCATAAGAAAAAAAAAAGTTTGTTAGTGGTTACGCAAAACTGAAACGTCGAGTTGCAAAACTATATAGACACCATTCGATAGAGCGGAAAAAGTGACAATGCAAATGTATTATTTATTTTGGAATTCGGTGAAAAAAGAAACCCAGGAAAAAATTAAACGATTTTCCAAATTTCGTTTTTTTTTCGGGGATATCTCCGAATTACTCGGAATTTTTAAACTTTCTAAACGGTATATTGTTGGTCACATAAATACTAACTTTGCCCCAATTAACATCTTCGTATCTCCTATAGTTTCCGAGGTCCCAATGGTGAGAGTCGAATTTGAAACACCAGTATACATATATATATATATATATATATATATATATATATATATATATATATATATATATATATATATATATATATATATATATATATATATATATATATATATATATATATATATATATATATATATATATATATATATATATATATATATATATATATATATATATATATATATATATATATATATATATATATATATATATATATATATATATATATATATATATATATATATATATATATATATATATCTAAACCAGAGTAGTGGGTATGGAGTCTTTTTTAAATTATTGAAAAAAGGATTGGTGGCCTGGATTTAATAATAGAAACCCTTTTCTGTTTTGTCAAGCTTTCGAAATTTATTATTTTCTCCCTTCCTCAGGACTAACTAAAAATAAAGTTTTTACAATTAGAAAAACTAACCTAAAAACATTAAAAGATTTAACTCACCAAAGTGGGTTGCTATGTAGAAGCAAGCAATATCCATGCGGATAATCAAGAAGATTATCTCCATATGTATGTTAAAACTACATCTTTTTAAGGGAAAAAA
Organism: Listronotus oregonensis; assembly: GCA_019359885.1. NCBI lineage: Eukaryota > Metazoa > Arthropoda > Insecta > Coleoptera > Curculionidae > Listronotus > Listronotus oregonensis. Next base: position 23,052 of record JAHBCN010008137.1, read on the forward strand.
TGTATTTAAAATCTTAAAGAGAACCGAAATGAGAACACGCGGAAAAGCGCGGTTAAAAGTTCTGACAGACGTGATCGAATGTATAAAACTATCTGAATGGATCACCGACATTACGTTACTCGAAAACTTCAATTGAAAGTTCACGAGATTAATGACATGTGAAAGAAAGAGACATATCTTGTTATTTCTACAGCGCAGGATCTATATAATCTAGGAACTGTTCCACAGTACAGTACCTGACTAAAGGTAAATTTATTTATGCTCTTTTAATTTTTATTTACAGAAATTAGTATTAAAAGTATGCAAGACCCGTGGAAAACGGTGAAACACAGCACTTCCTGTCATTTTTCTTTTCTTCGTGGTTTGACTTTCTTTAGTATAAAACTTATTTTAGAAGAAAATAGGTATGAAAATGACTACAGAAAAGACGAGAGGAAACACCGTCTCCCAAACGTCAAGGAAAACAAATTATAGAGAATTTACGAAAGGAAATTATTCGTCAGGGAGCTGGACAGTCAATTAAGCTACGATGTTTTTCTTGTTCTAACCGTAATAGATAACTGTAAACCGTGCTAAGATCTGAGATGTCACTTTTCTTATTGAGAACGTTGGATTCCAGATTTATATGGACCATTTCTAGGAATAGTCTTTTATGATATGAATTGACATTTTCTAAGATCTCAGCATGATCCCAGTCCATTTGATCATCAACCAAGACATGTTCCGCTAAAGCACATGAATGAACTCCTCGCCTACAATCACTTTATTGGGAAGTGATGCGGCCTTTTGAATTTCTAGATGTCTGTCCAACATATGACTTGTACAATTTTTACATGGTATTTTGCATATGCAATGCCAGAACCGCACCATCATCTGTCAGGAGATTTAGTTTTAGAATAAGATTTGAGAAACAGTTTTGAGTTGTCTTTTCGCTATCTTTATATCTGATTGTTTGAAAATGTTAGTTAATTTATCTGTTAGTGTTTCAATATATGGTAAAGAAAAATACAGTTGTGTTTGTGAGTTATTTTCATTTAAATAACTCACGAGCACAACTATCTTTCTTACCATATGTGCTAACGATAAATTAATAGCATTTCAAACAATCGTGCAAGGTAACGAAGACAAAACTCAAAACTGTTTCTCCAAATCTATTCTAAAACTAAATCTCCCCCTGACAGATGATGAAGGTTCGGCATTATATAAAATTTGGCAAATCATATGTTGGACAGACATCTAGAAATTTAAAGGCCGCATCACTCCCGCAAGTTCATGTGCTTTAATAATGTGAGTTGTCGATCTTGAATGGATCATGCTGAGATCTTAGAAAATGTCAATTCATATCATAAAGACTATTCCTAGAAATGGTCCATATAAATCTGAGTCCAACGTTCTCAATAAGAAAGTGACATCTCAGATCTTAGCACGGTTTACTATTACGGATTTAAATTGAAAAATATCGTAGCTATTGACTGTCCAGCTCCTGACTTCACTAAAATTTATACGCAATTTGTTTTCCTTGACGTTTGAGAGGAACGATGTTTCCTCTCGTCTTTCTGTAGTCATTTTCATACCTGTTTTCTTCTAAAATTAAAGTTTTATGCTAAGAAAATGTGACTTGCGGGAAGTGCTGGATACCCCGTTTTCCCGGTTAATACTACTAATTTCTTAAAAATTAAAGGAAACATAAATAAACCCCCTCGGATAGTGGGGATATAAGATTATGACCCAATATAAAGGATTAATAATAACTTTAACTCACATGTCGTGTATCCTTAATTGAACCTGTCGGTGGATAGTTTGCCCATTCGGTCACGTCTGTCGGCTTTTTAACCCGCACTCCGCTCGGTTCTCTTTTTAAGTTTTTTAAATTTTTTTTTCCCTTAAAATTCTTTAATCCCATAGGTCGTACTGTTTCCGTAATAGGCCCTGCGGGGGGTAAATTTAAATACGTGTTTTTTTAAGGTTGAGTTTTTCTGGGTAAAACTTATTTTTGTAGGTCGGGGGAGGAAAATAATAGCTCTCGAAAACGATTGGGGAGTTTTTTTCGAGGTCAATAGTTTAAAGACTACTCTGGTTTTAGATATTTTTCTTAACTAGTCAGTCGCGACTACTCTCCTCTGTCTTTTCAGATATAGGGTTTTTCTCATATACATATATATATATATATATATATATATATATATATATATATATATATATATATATATATATATATATATATATATATATATATATATATATATATATATATATATATATATATATATATATATATATATATATATATATATATATATATATATATATATATATTATAATTGGTTATAAAAGAGGCTAATTTACTACCCACTGGGTGCTGCCATTGACTCCTGAGCATCTAAGCAATTGACTGCAATTGTCCAGGGACAGACTTCTCTTTGGTCAGAAATGAAACAAGGTAATCTTAAATGATAACTTTTATTTTTTTGTTTGCGTATGCATGATGGTCGAGTAAATTTATAAAGTTGTGGAACCTTGTGTCCTTCAATATTTTAAAAATATCGAAAACCTTATTTTTAAACAAAATAATGCCAGACCACATGTGTCCAGATTATCCGTAGACTTTGTGAATTAGCACCATATTAAGGCCATACCTCGACACCCAAGATCGCCTAATCATCCTAGGACCTCAGATTCTGGCATCTAGATATAAATACTCCATCAGATCAATGTTGAAACAGGTCAATCAGTGTATAAAAAATAGAGGATCCTCAGCACATTATTGAACTGGATTCTGTTGTTCATCATCCAATTTGGTTCAGCTTTCAACCATTTATTTACTATTGTTTACTGTAAGATGTAAGCAAAAAATTAATAACATACATTGTAAATGACCAGGTGTTACCTTTCATTTTCACTTAGTATATTTTGTTTAAAGGAAAATACCTTAAATATATAATATAACATAGAGTTATCTCTTATTATTTCCTTTTAGTTTTTATATACCAAGCTTTGGTTAAACTGAGAGATGACTGTATTTAAAAATACTGCTTATAATGCAAAGGCGGAGTGAAATACGAATCCGTTGCTTTATCCTAAAGAAATATTTCTTTTGATTAATTAGAGAAAAACAAAATGACTTATTTTAGTTGGAAAAGATTTTGTATAATTTCTGGTAAAAAATCGTCCTTTTTATTATCTTTGGCATAAAGGCTGATATAAATATTATTCGTTATTAAAAATTATGTTTTAAGGATATGTATAAATATGAACAAAATATATAGAATAATCCTAAATGTATTTATTTAGGCTCTTTACCGTATAAAGTTATTTTATTTTAATAAATTTCATAATTGTAAATTCAATTTTGGCAATAACAAGACATTGCAACTTGTTGAGCAAATATAATTTATAGGCAATGTATATAGGAATACCATCTCATCGGCTTTAGAGCCGATCAAAAGGTACTCTAAAAATTATATTTATATATATATATATATATATATATATATATATATATATATATATATATATATATATATATATATATATATATATATATATATATATATATATATATATATATATATATATATATATATATATATATATATATATATATATATATATATATATATATATATATATATATATATATATAGAAACCAGAGAGTAATTAAGGGATCAAGTCTTTTTTGAATTATTGAAAAAGGATTGGTGACCTGGATTTAGTAATGAAACCCTTTTCTGTTTTGTCAAGCTTTCGAGAGTTTAATATTTTCTCCCTTCCTCAGGACTAACTAAAATAAGTTTTTTTACAATTAGAAAAACTAACCTAAAAACCTTAAAGATTGAACTCACCAAGTGGGTTGCTATCTGTGAAAACAAGCAATATCAATACGGATAATCAAGATTTATCTCCATACTGTATGTTACAAACTACATCTTTAAGGGAAAAAATTCACTTAAAACTTAAAAGAGAACCGAAATGGGAACACGCGGAAAAGCGCGGTTAAAAGTTCTGACAGAAGTGACCGAATGTTTAAACTATCTGAATGGATCACCGACATTCGTTACTAGAAAACTTCAATTAGAGAAGGATGCGAGATTAATGACATGTGAAAGAAAGAGACATATCTTGTTTATTTCTACAGCGCAGGATCTATATAGTAATCTAGGAACAACTGTTCCAAAGTACAGTACCTGTAAATTTATTTATACTCTTTTTAATTTTTTATTTTTTAAGTAATTAGTATTAAAAGTATCAAAGACACATGTGGAAAACGGTGAAACACCTAGCATTTCTGTCATTTTCTTTTATTAGTGGTTTGACTTTTTTAGTCTAAAACTTTTAATTTAGAAGAAAATAGGTATGAAAATGACTTCAGAAAGGAAAAGGAGAGGGAGACACCCGTCTCCCAAACGTCAAAGGAAAACAAATTATTGAGATTCTTAGAAATAATTATTCGTCAGGAGCTGGATGATCAGGTAAGCTACGATATTTTTCTTGTTCTAACCGTAATAGATAACTGTAAAACCCATTACTGAGATCTGAGATACTTTTTTATTAAGAACGTTGATTCCAGATTTATATGGACCATTTCTAGGAATAGTCTTTTATGATATGAATTGACATTTCTAAGATCTCAACGCGGTCGATAATTTGGTGATCATAACCAAGACATGCTCCGCTAAGGTACATGAATGAACTCCTCGCCTACAATCACTTTTGTGGGAAGTGATGCGGCCTTTTAAATTTCTAGATGTCTGTCCAACACTTATTTGTTACAATTTTTACATGGTATTTTATATACAATGCCGAACCTTTCATCATCTTTCAGGGAGATTTAGTTTAGAATAAATTTGAGAAACAGTTTTGAGTTGTCTTTTCGCTATCTTTATATCTGATTGTTTGAAAATTTACGGTTAATTTATCTGTTAGTGTTTCAATATATGGTAAAGAAAAATACAGTTGTGTTTGTAAGTTATTTTCATTAAATTGCTGTTATTAGTGTTGTTTGAGTTACTTATATAGGAAGATAAAGTTAATAGTTGTGAAGGTCTGTCTATAATGTTTTCTGGTATTGCATATTGTGTACTAAAGAAAAATTTATTAATAAGTTTTCTGGGTAAATTCTCAACAAAATGCCCTTAAGATGTTTTAGAGCTCTATCCCTGTATTGAGGGTGAGTTAGTTTTACTGCTCTATTTTTCATTCCTAGGATGAGGTTTATTTTGGTCCTAATCGGATGGTAGGAAAAATGACTAATAAACCGATTGGAACAATAAGGTTTTCGGTACCATTTGGTGCAAAAGCAGTTATAATCCCAATTACAATGATGTATAACACTTAATATTTTTCTGTTAAATACTTATATTTTCCATAAAGAGACAATGAGTTAGACAAAGAACGCACAACAGGCCTGTCCGTCTTTATGATTAGTGATTACTGCTCGTTCTTAGTTATAACTGATCATATTGTATTTCAGAATATGACAACCCTAAATGTATAGTATATATCGCACCTTCGTTCAAATTGTGTCATCATAACTAACAACCCCTAGGACCATTCCCTCGAATCGACCACTAAGGTAGGACGACATAACTTGATAGCACCCCACCCAAAACTTAAGCTATGAGCACATTAACTTATAACTGATCGGATTAAAAGCCTTCGAAAAATCCAGCAACACCAGGGCCGACACCCACCATTGTCCAGATCTGCCCCAATCGTATCCAAGACTCCCGAAAGTGCAATAGTTGAACTGTTATTTTTTGTGAAACCAGAATGTGCATCTGGGATTACTTTGTTTCGCTTTTATAAATGGGTTTATTCGATGCAGGGCCGTCGCTAGAAACAAATGTAGAAGGGGTCAAAAAGTTTTAGTCAATTTACTCTAGTCTAGAATTAATTGAATTAACAAAGAAAATTAATTTCTAAATAACAATTATACTCATTGAATTTCCTAGGCGATATTGTAAAATGTAAGGATTTAGACGGAAATTGTTTTATTTTAAGTAATTTTTAAAAACCCAGGGGGAGTCGACGGACCTCCTCTGCCGGCGGCTTTGATTCGATAACACAGAATCTTTTCTAAAATCTTAAACACTACTGAAAGACGACTAATGAGGCATAAATAATTCATCAATAAAACACCAGGTCTGTATTCTAACACTTATCATCTTTTATTTTACTTAAGACATCTACGAGAAGTTAGTTTTTTTTTAACTGGTTCCAGCTTTATCTTTTTCAACAGATCTGACATGTTTCTAATGAAATATTTTTAACCGAAATAAATAAATGTACGGAACAAAAAAAAATGGTATGCAATGCAATGAAAAGCACTTAGGGTCGTTAAGGAAAAGTTATGGGGTAATTTAAAAGTGCGATATGTAATTTATGGCTGGGCATTAGTTCGTGCATCGCTTATTACAAGTCTATTACATTTGCGAATGTATTGCGGTGGGATATTTAGTGTATCTGGGAAAGAGCATTAATGGCCGGTTTTAAATATTTTTATCACCTAAATTATTGTTAAATTAAATATAAAAAAATTGGAGATATGTCCTATTATTGCTTTGGCGCATTTCTTTATTTTCAAATATTTGTTCTTTTTGCCAGATTGGACCATCCTGGTTTATATTACTGCAAACAAACTGGGGCCTAATTAGCCAATTAACTTTAGAAACTCATAGATCTACTTAATAAGTACTTTAAAATATTTTTAAAGAACAAATAGGGTATTCAAGATTAGTTAATAAATCTGTCAGCATTTTGGCTGACTGCCAGTGGATACTGTGTATTGGTAAAGTGCGAAATCCACAACAAAAACTAAGATAAAAAAAAATCAAAAAATAAATTACTTAATAAGCAATACATAATAATAAAAAATAGTTTAATTCGGGTTTTAACGGTTAAGATAATCATTTTTTTTGTAATATAATGTCAGAAATGACAGATTTATTGACTTTAAACGGTACGTTTATTATTTAAAAACTAATAGACCAGGAAAATTACCTAAATGTAAATCGATTTTGCCAGACAACTCGGATCGGGATGCGGTTTTCGACATCTTACTCGGGAAAGTACCAAGAATTCATTGTACATATGGAAAGGAGCTGGTGCAAATGCATAATTCTTTTCAAAATATACGAAATTACCCCTGCATGAAAGGACGCGAGAATCCGGACCAGAGTTACTCCCCGAGGGTTTTCGACCGTGCTGATTCTGAATCTGATCTTGAAACACCTCTACGATGCCCCAGGGGGGCTCCGCAGGGGTGAATTTTGGCCAAAATCACTCCTTAACGATAGGTTACGAAAATCCGACCGGTGAAGAGCCACCCCCGTCGGTCATAGGGTTGTTCCAACGGCGGATTTCGAATCAGCGCCCCCGAAAATAGCTTTGACCCGGATTCTTGCGACCTATCGTTAAGGGGTGATTTTGGCTAAAATTAACCTCAGCAAAGCCACCCCGTGGGTCGTAGGGTTTTTCCAACGGTAGATTTCGAATCAACGCCCCCGAAAACCCTTTCGAAAGTATCTTTGACGACCCGGATTCTCGCGACCTATCATTAAGGGATGATTTTGGCCAAAATCCACCCCAGAGCCACCCCTCGGTTGGGGGGGTTTTTAGCGGTTTCGAATCTCGCCCCAAAACCCCCGAAGTACTTTCCCGGATTCCGCGTTTTTTAAGGGTTGATTTTCCAAAATTCACCCCGCAAAAGGGCCCTCCGGGTGTCGTAGAAGTGTTTAAAAAGGGCAAATTCGAAATCAGCGCCCTCAAAACCCCGATATTTTTACTTATTTACATATTTATTGCTTGTATATTTTTGAAAGAATTATGCAATTTCAGGAAAGAACTTTATGCACCCAGAGGCACTTTGGGTGGACCAGCTTTTCTCTCATATGCGAGCGCTAGAATTGTTTCTTTAAGAAAGCTAAGACTTTGGCGGGTTAATATCCTGGATTCGCAGAATATATGTTCCACAGTTTCCTTTAATCTACCATGAAACCTACAACGTACATTGTCAGTCTTTCTTATCTTTGGAAAAAATGGTACCTCAGAGGGCCAAATCCAGTCGGAATATTAGGGACTATTCTGGGATCATATTGTTGGAGATTTAGTAGCTTTTGGTATATATGGCAAATATAGGTTAAATTTCTTTCTTGTCTTTAAACAGTGGCGTTAGTCCAGTAAATATGTCTATGCTTTTTTTCCGATTTTCCAGGTCTTTTAATTGGGCCTCTAAACGAAGCCTGTGCACGTGTGCAACCATTTTGGCTAATTATTCGGCAATTTTAAAGCCATGGTTACTTTTGGGTTCCTTACAGCAGCTGTTAAGCAAGAGGGGAATTTTTTCTGAAGGTGGGATTATTATAATAGTCGAAGAAATAATGCACGAGGGATTTTTTGTGCGGTAAGATGGATTTGAATTCGGTTTTTTGCATTCGATTTGTATTAAGTCTACAAACTTTAAAAAAATAATGTATTTCATATTTTCACTGCTTTCTTCTTTTTCTTTTTCTTTTTCGCATTTTTTTTGCAAATTTTTTTTAAATTTAAAATCAGTTAATTCCCTAATGAATGAATAGTACAATTATAGGTAAATCATAAGAAAAATTTACTTGTTGCTTGGAAACAGCTAATATTTATTGAATGGAAAGTTTCGTTTTATCTTATCTTTTGACTATTACTGACTTTCTAAAGACCTTACATTGATTAAAACTTAAAAGCGAATTAAACGATTAATATAAATTGACACACGCGGTACATCGCAAACCGTTTCGCGTCTTTTGCGAGGATATCTGGGTTAAGCACGGTTAGAATGATGGGGAGAAACACTCATCACCAGTAGTTAAAAACGGTGATGTCGCGAAAAATCCTTTTAGTCACATTACTACGTAATAACCCGGCTATCACGTGACAATCGTCATGCGCAAGATCCCACCTTGCATTTTTTGTGCCATGACACCATCCTTACCGCACACCAGGTACTCTGCAGGTCCTTGCCAATGTCATATTTGTGTTCAGCGATCTCGAAAACCTCCAAGTAACAAAATTGACTGATATTAGGAGGAATTGTCGTAAAACTCCAGATGACGACGTTTACATTATCCTTAGCGTACACCAGGTACTCCATAGACCCTTGTCAATGTCATATTCGTGTTTAGCGACCTCGAAAACCCCGAGTAATAAATTTGGGCCCATTTCCATCAATATTTACGTAGTAATAATTTTAAAACTTTAAAATGCATTTTAAAAATGCATATTTTTATTGCACAAATGCAATTTCTCATTTTCCATTAACTAAATTTGTTCACAAAATTTCTTGAGATACTGCACAAAAAATCTCTCGTAAGGCCTATTTTTGTGCCACGTTTCCTCGACTATAAGGCGAACAGTTTTCTCTAGATGGAATTAAGAGTTCCACAAATGTAGGATGAGCCATTTACCAGACACTGAAACACCATTCCAAATACAGTCTAATCTGGAATACACACAGTGTACACTGTGTTCACGTTAAAAGAAGATTAATTTCTTTTAGCTGGAAGGATTAAACACGGCTTTTTTGAAGCTGCTGTGGTCACGAAGGTAATGTGTTTACTCCATTTAAGGTCCATTTTTAACACTTTAAACCAACAATAATTAAACGTGCTGTAAAAAAAACATTACTTAGACTGGATTAAATACTCGACCGACGATCAGCGCTGACATCGCTCGAATGTAACTCCATTAATGAAAATGTATAATTAACAACAGTGCAGAGCTGATAGATTGCAACGCGCTTTGCACTGTAGTCTTAATATTTTTAGAACGGGGTATTAAGAAGGTGTGCATAATATTATAGCAACTATAAATGCTTTCATTTAGTTATTGTCAAAATAACAAAGCAAGCGGTTTATTTTTCCATTGCGCAATGAAAACCAGTTATATTTCTTATGAATAAGAGTACCAAAGCAAGGAATATTTTGCAAATACTATAATCATGATAGAGGGCTTAAACCTTATTTAAATTGTTTAAATGTATTTTATTGTACCTTATTTAGGTTGTTTAATTGGTAAAAAAGTTTAGGAAGGACCGAACAATGATGACAAATTTGCCGCACACGTAAGATCGGGAATCTTCAATAAAACCAACAACTAATTTACATTAACTTAATAAACAATTTTGTTCTCTTTATTAGAAGAAATTCTGACCTTAAAATGTTACAAGCTTCGCAAATTAATATTGGTAGCATCAAGAAAATAATTCATTTCCATTTGTATCACTCAAAAGTTTGTGCAACGTTGGTATAGTCTGTCTCAAAGTATACCGTATTAGCTCTTGCCTTCATTTATTGATTATACCTGCCGACAGCAATAAAACTGCGGATCGGTAGGTAGTAGGACAGAACATTAGGGACGGACTTTAATAATATAAAGATTTATAATTTATTGTTTATTTAGGTAAGTATAACCTTAAAATTACATTAAGAAATTAAATATATGCAAAGTTTTAATAAATTTATTACTGCATTATCTATACATAATTACATTTTTAATCTAAATATCTAAATCTAATTCTGTTTCACTATTAGAGTCATCATTGAGATTAATTACAATAGGATTTATGTTTTTTTTTTTTGATAGAAATGTAAGAGTCCTCAATTTTTATAATGTGCTGTAGTGAATTTTTCCAGCTCTCAATTGGTATGTTAGTAATTACATTTTTTATCAAATTTATAACACTGGGACTTAAAGTAGGTATAGCATTTTCTGCTCTGATCTTTGATTTTACTTGGTTCCACAAATGCTTTATGCGGTTAAACATACAGTGATACGAAGGAAGCCGTAAGACAGTATGCCCAACCTGTTCAGCCAAATTATCACATACATATTGTTTTTTAATTGCATATTAATTTAGGACTTTCAAAAGATGCGTTTTTTTGTAACTGAATTTAAAATAAATATCATTTTCTAACAAATATTCCTGGATTTCAGTTTTTGAACTTGATAAAGCTGGTGCTTTGTGTAGCAGACGGCTGTGGTAGCTTGCGTTATCCATGACAATAACACTGTTGTTTGGAATATCTTTTAAAAGATAATTTTGAAACCAGTTTTCAAAAAGTTCTGCACTTGTATCCTCATGATAATCCAAGCTAGAATCCTTAATATTCTTTGCAGACAACAGCAAGCAGTTTAGGACAAATCCGTCTTCTGAACCAGCGTGTATTATGGTAATGCGTTTTCCTTTATTTGAAGATGCTTTCGTCTGACAGTTTTGACTGAAATCAACCCATCCTTTGGATACTGTGTCGTGTGTATCGAACTATGTTTCATCAAGGTAAATTATGGATCTGTTTTCTAACCTATATCTTTTAATTTCTTGAAGGTAATTAAATCTCCAAGTGCGTTATCTGGGCGATTCAATTACTACCTGTCTTTTGTCTATTTTGCGGTATTTAAAGCCCATTTTACAAACAACTCTATGGAGGGTGGCACAGCTAATATTTATATTGGTTTCGTCTTCGTCTAGCTTCTTTTTCAGTTTATCCAAGGTAGGAATAACTCCGCTTTCATAAAGACAATATGTTTTCCTTATTATTAGGTCCTGATCACTATTGCCTATACGGTGAGATTGAAAATCACTACGTTTTTTACTTTTGTTCAATTCTTTACTAATAATAATGTCCCTTATTGATGATATTGGAGTTTTTGTTGGTAGACAGGTTTCTTTTAAAGCTTTTTGTTTAATTAGACCTCTACTGATTAAAGTTTTATACACATTTTTCCCAACCTGTTTTGCATCTAATGACAAATGATTTCGACGCGACATAGTTATATTCTCGTAAATAACTTTTTGAAACGCAAAGTAAAAACGGTTATTCAACACTGCCACTAAAATATTAGCCAAAATATTTATATGCCTAATGGTTAATACTCAAGAAATACCTGGCCCACCCCTGCCCTTATGAACAAATGGGTTTACTCAATAACAATAGGTAATAAAATCGTTTAAGGTTTATTGGGGTATGGTACGTCAAAAGCCATAACGATATACTTTAAGACAGACTATACCTAGATTGCCTACCATGAAACAAATGCAAACAAATGTTGTGCAAGAGTGTTACTCTTACAACATACCTTCCTATTTTGATTGGTTCACTTAAAAAATAAGTGTCATTCTGCTGCTTAAAACGTTTGACCTCATATTGCTTAATTGACTACAAATGTGCTTGAAAAAAGACAAGAATATTTTAAACCGATGATAATGTCGAGTTTATGTAAAAGTAGCACCGCGCTGAATCAAAAACATTCTACAAAAGTGAAACTATAAAATTCCCAAAACTATGGCAAATATGCATAGACTTAGAGTGTAAATAAGTGACGAAACAATTAAATAATGCTCAGAGCTTAAAACTAAGTTAACGTGGCTGTCTTAAACTTATACCTAAACCTAAACCTGCTGTTAAGCTTTTATAACGGAGTTTGTTAAGTAAGTCATGAAATAGTTGGTGTTCTAAAAATTAAAAACTAATAATAAAACTGATGCCTTTAAACAATATCTTGCAAAAAACTTAAAAAATGGAAATATGATCATATTAAAAACAAAAAAGTTTTTAATTAAAAATATAAACTTTTCTTTAAAAGTAATCTACTTGCTAATATTAAATACAATACCTACCTACTTTTAATACTTAGTTAATAAGATACTTTTTTAGTTATTGTTTAAAACGGTGGAATTTTTCGATTGTTTGTCACTTCTTTATTTCTCGAACTTTCTTTTATTTTTTTAAATTAAAAATGTATTTTATTTATTAACAGGTAAATAATTTTTTTTATCATCAATAAGGTGTAAATTCCAGTACATAAAAAAACAATTAAATGGCAAAAAGCAATATTTTTGCCTTTACGTTTAATGCTGCAAATACTGCCAAAAATAAATATTGGTAAACGAAATTGGGCTTCAAAACTTTTTCTTTTGATTACCTTTTAAAAGTGTTCAGAAAATTCTCTTTTTTATAACTGAAAAATAATAAAAAGTTTTTCCTTATACGATAAATTTGAAACTCAATTGAAATTTTACAAAATAGCTTTTGTGAGAAATTGTGCTTTACGAGTGTTGTAACGTTCTGTTATGAAGTAATAAAAATCCATAAAATATACATTTAAAATGATCACTTAAAATTAGGAATATTTAAAACAAACAAAGAATTTTGTGATGATTTATGATAAAATTTGATTTTGTCACCAAAAGTTTTAATACCATAGATATCTATTAAAAAATGCTTTTGCAAGCTAACCAAAAACTATGGAAAAATAGTCTTCATTTTCTTTCGGTTTCAAGAAAAACAGTGTATGGGTAACAAACGGTTGTAATATTTAACAATCTTGCTTTCGTCTAAATTTTTGAAGTCTGTATTAAATTTGTTTAAAAATTAACAAACGTATTTTAATTTAAAAATAAATGAATTTAAAAATGTTTTAAAAATTTAAAAAATGCCAGTATTGTAAAATTTGAGATATCATCACTTGGGTAATATTTCTTGTTCTTCTACAATTTATATTAAAAGGTTGGGATGTTACTAAATATTTTGGTCGCATTCCCGATTCGGGTCATGAAAATTTAGGAAAAAATAAAACATTTTTACGGTTCTTTAGAAACAAAATTATGAAATGCTTTAATAGAAAATTTGGTAGTTTTGGGTTATTAAACTTGGATTAACTTAACCCAAAATAAAGGCAAAACATCTCTTTTGTTAAAAAACTTAAGGAAATTTTGAAAATTTTTTTTTTAAAAATTTGTATTTTTTGATTAAATATATATAAAACTTTATTTCTTGGGGTGCCCTCATTCAAAATGTACAATAAAAAAATGAAAAAATTTTTTTTTCTAAATACTTATTGAATTAACATTTTAACCCCTAAAAATGTTCTTATGTTTTGTATTATGTTTTTTGAATACTTTTTTGATATTTAGAAAATACCTCAAAACACGTTTTAACTACTTTAATTCCCTCCCCCCTTCCTGGGTAAAAATCTCTGTTTTAAAACTCAAAAAACAAATCAATCAGTCAATTTTTAACAATTTTTAATTAGTTAATAGAACAAACCATAGCCACTTTCACCGAAATAGAATATTTTTAATTTTTGGGTTTTTTGGGGGTTTTTCTTCTTTTGTTGCAGGCAATCTACAAGTTCAAAGGGCTGAGCAGGCTTAGTTCGTTATGCTCCGGGACCTGGACCGAAGAGGTCCCATTTTTCAAAAAGTAGTAAGGCGAGTATCCCAAAGAAAACATACTGAAATTTTAACCCCTCTTAAACTTTTGATTAAATTAATTTGTTTTATTTAAAGAAACGCACTGGTTCAAAGTATTATACTTTCTGTGAATGAAAATATCAGATATCCGAATGGCCTATTTTCAAAAAAAAAAAAAAACAACGAAACTTCTGAGCCAATAAAGCCAAATATTTATTAATTTATTGCAGTATTTCAAACAAGCTAATAAATAAAAAAAATCAAATATTTATAAGGAGTATTTATATTTCTATGCCACTTTGTATAATAAATCACCCCAATAACATCCTAAAAATAAATACTAGACTACTTATTAGCTCTCCTTACGACTTAAAAACACAAAGCAATTATGGTTTTTCGCCATGAAAAAGTTATTATGACCCTTACAAATAAAAAAAGTATGCCGACAGCTCATTTTTTAATAAAGACATTAATGGAGTGATCGAAGCATCTGAAAACGTTTTCCAATATACTATCTAATGTTGGCCATTTTTCCCGGGTCATTTTAACAAATGGTTAGGCATAGTAACCGTCCGATAAATTCGTGAGACGTATATTCGATGATAAAATTTTTCTTTTAATTTCCTGATATCATGTTGGTAGTGACAAAGACATTAGTTATTTTTTTAACAAAAGCGCAAACTGATTACTTTCGCACCCAAAAGCAGTTAGATTCATGGATGGAAAGACACTGCGCACGTATTAGAAATTATCTTTTTTCTGCGGACGTTCAAGAATGTGTCTGAAATTGTCTTCGACTTGTATCAAATTCACAAATAAGAAGGATCAGAATTCAGCCCTACTTTTTTTGACGTTTTAGTCAAACAAAATATACAAACCTCGGTATACAGAAAACCTTCCCACACTGGACAATATTTAAACCAGACTTCCAATCACTATAACGGAACGAAACAAGAGGTCACACGTACTCTATATAACCGCGCACTGACCTTATGTAACAATAAGGAATCCTTGCAAGATGAAGTAAGAAATATAACTAGGGATCTTATGCAGAACGGTTACAGTGAGAGACTGGTCAACAAAACAATTGACAAATATTAAAATAAGACAAAAAACTGTAACTTGAACAAGTCTTTTTTTTTTTTTAATTTTTGGCCTGAGGCTATTCTGCCATTTAGCCAGTCACAATGTGTTAGTTTATTAACTATTTACACTTATAAAATAGCAAGATAAAAATATATATATCTATAAAAAGCGAAGAAAAAGAACTTTATATAATATCATTAAAATGTTTTATATCCATCCAATCCTGTTTTTCCAAAATGGCTAATTTAATTTTGAATTTAAACATATAAGGTAAGTGGAGGCTGTTAACACATAAAGACAAGGATACAAACTTCACGCCACTGGGGTCTGTCAGGGCGACTTTTAAAATATAGACATACATGGTTTAGACCGCTGAACCAAAGGAAATTTGGGATAAGGAATGATAACTTTTATAATTTTAAATTAATTTTCTTTAAGTAAGTTAAAAGTACGTTGTATACTTTTATCTTTTGTAGAGATAAAAGGTGCAATACATTAAAAGGACATTTCACTTTACATTCAGTAATTAATGTTCTAAACATGTTATCAATGTTGAACCTGAATTTTTTACATTCAAAAAATATATGGTCCAGATCACATTTGACTTGACACTCATCACACTTGTCGGAAGGTAATATGTGGATTTTGTATAAATGTGCAGGAAAACAAGCATGTCCTAATTTCATGCGTACAATGGTAGTTACTAGCTGTCTCGAGACTTTTAAATCCTTGTGCCATAATTTGGCCGGGATACTATCCGTAAGCAGTGAGTATCGTGTAGGGGTATTTTTACAAAAATCCTTCCATCTGAAATTCCACTTTTTAATCATAACTAGTTTTAGAGTGTTGCATGCATCACTAAGGCTTAAGGTCCTTGGCTAAAGAATCTACCATTTCATTTCCGGTTATTCCGGTGTGAGCTTTAACCCATATAAAGGAAATTTGTTTATTACGTAATATAATTTTACGTATTAATTTCTTAATGTTCCATAGTATTGGATTGATCTTATATTTCCAACATTTCGTGTTACCTAATGCCTTTAGAACCGACATAGAATCTGTTAAAATAATAAATTGTTGATATTGGTTATCATTTTGTAGTATATAATTAAGAGCTTCGGATATGGCTATGGCTTCACAGGTAAAGATACTATATGTTTTTTCTATTTGAAATTTAAATTGACTGTTTAGCTGAGGAGCATAAATTGCTGCCCCATTACCTTCTGTTGTTTTAGAAGCATCTGTATATATAACCAAGGATTTATCAAAATAAATAAGCTGATCTTTTAGGATATTTATATTTAGTGTTTTGTTATCAGTAAACGGTGGAAATATTAAGGAACTTCGAAAAAGATTCGCAGAATTGCAAATAAGTATTATATCAAAACAGCATTTAAATTCCACACCACTCTAAGAAGTATTTCTAATAAGGCGAGACTAGAAAACAATGTTTCAAATAATGAGTGTATCTACCATATTCCCTGTGAATGTGGTGAGGTATACATCAGGAAAAAAAAGGACCACTTTTAATTAAGTTAAAGAACACGAAAAATATACGGAACGAGGTGGAACGTCGAAGTCAGGGAATGCCGAACACGCATGGTCAAAACAACACCGCATACAATGGTCGGGAGCTAAACAATTTAGATCGCGAGATGATGACAGGCGATGGTCTCCCATTTTATACCGCATGCCCTTTTAAGGGTTGATAATTAACCCTAAAATGTGAAAGGTAAACGGGTTCTTGCCCCGCCACTTTCCCCTCATAA